>JALPQI010021302.1:0-20034 GCA_025490895.1 Thaumatotibia leucotreta
ATTGATTGATTATTGGATGTATGGGGATAATATTTGAACTTTAATTTGTTCTAGTAGTTATTTTACGATTTATGTAAACAAGTTTCATTTGTAGGGTGAAAGGATTCAATAAAAACGACGTGACATTAATAAATCTACATTCGTGATGTCATAAATGAAGTAAATCTATTTACATTTAACACTTGTTGAAATCAAGACGTCTCCCATTTTCCGTGCCAACTCGCTGAAGTTGAGACAAAGTTTGGAGAGCCCCATGCTGAGAGGTTATAACATGAAAGTAAGGTAAGATAACAACTTTTGCACCGAATGTAGCGCGGAACTTTCATCAAGTCACTTTAGTTGGAAAGTTTGAATTATTCATAATTCCGAAAATGGCCGGGGCTTCATTTGCACTATTACCTTTAAGGACATCGCTGGGGGAGTTTATTCATTAACTTGTTAATGCTGCTCCGTTAGCCATTTTTGACCTCTAAAACTTAACAATTTGAATTAATACAAATGATACTTATCCTTGTTTAGTTTAGTATGGAGAAACTTGGAAATTTCGCACCGAAAGAATATGAATATACAAATACAAGGTTAGTGGGAGAATACATTCTGGCCCACTATGTTGTTAATAAGAGAATTTTGTCAACGCTGAGACATATTTCAAGCCAAAGAAGTGAGTAGGGCATACATTTTATTTTGAAAAAAAGCCTAGATTACTGTAGACATTTGCCCGAAAATTGTAAGAAAATGTGACTATAATTCTTGAATTAACAGTATTTACCTAATTTACTAACATCACATGCAATTAATCTATATGTAGATATAAGTAGAAGCTAGAATATTATACAATTTAAACCACGTTAACCATGGAGCCTAGGAAAAGTCAAACGCAGACTCTTCCAGCTGATACTAGCAACGTTTTATTCTGTTATTTAACTCCATGTGGCACTTGAAATTGCTGGATAAAAAACTGACTTTATTTTGTATCTTGACACACGCATTGCGGTTCCACTGCGGGAATCTAAATGGGACTGAGAATTCATTCGGCGGGCTGAGCCAATCCTATCAAGTACGCAATCGGGGGAATTTACGAGTGCTGTGGGTGATACCGAATGTTTTAGCTTAGCTGGGCCAATTTCTCATAAGGAATTATACCAATAATATTAGTGTGTTGTCATGAAATTGTCTACTGTTTGACTGCTCAGGGACTTACGTTATTAATTTGATATTATAAATATTGGATGTCATATACCAAAGAGAAAACGACCAACAATACCAACGTCCGAGGTGGGAATCGAACCCGAGTGCTCGCGGCTGATGCCTGCACCGCTCGGCCACTCGGTCTTAACCACCAGTCAATTTTCTCGGGTATATGCAATCCCTTACAAAGCTAGGCGCCATTGAGCATACTAAGTTCAAACACTACATGCATGCATGTTTTCGCAATTACTTCATAATAAGGAGGTTTTTTTGAAATGAAATGAATTTATTCGCAGATTTTCAGTGAGGCCCGAGGTATGCAGAGAAGATGGCACTATTTATCTAAGGCACCTTGCATATTTACATTGTGATTATTACTAATGGTATACATTTAAAATTAATTGACACAATACGAATTACACTATCATTATAAACATAAATGTGAGTGAGTTTAGTGAAACGTCCCACTTTGTCGTTTGCCATAAAGCCGCTTTGTCAGTTTATACAAGGAAATCTCGTCTTTATGGTAAGCGACAAAGTGGGACGTTTTACTAAAAACTAACAAATATTATAGGTAGGATATTACGTTTGTTACAATTATTACATATTATTCGCGATTTCATAGCTTTTTCTATAGTGAAAGTTGTCCAGTATAATCGTCCCTACTACCCTCTTGCTACAAGACCCAAATGTATTTTCATCGCAGCTTAGAGCTAAATTTGAGCTGAAAGTAAGGGGTAAGTGTGCCAGTTCTCGAAGTACATCGGTGCACTTGAGTCTACATTAACGACAGGTCTATGGTAGAAGCGGAAGCGGTGTCTGCGAAACTGCGTTAAAATAGTACATTACGACACAAGTGCGAAAAACAGGAAATCCGAAACGAGTGGCATTTTACTGATTTAAACTTTCCTGACTGCCTGCGACCACGGGTGTAACGTCATGCCCGAAACGTCAGGATATAATTAAACGTCAGTTTACGCGATTAAGACCCGTTTGTCTTTAAAATACGAGTGGCGATGTTTTAAAACATGACCGAAGGGAGTGTTTTAAATCGACATGAGTTACGAATTTCCTTTTTGCACGTGTCTCGTACGACGTTTTTTAGTACAGATGGCGCTCCGAAGTTTAGGACCTGACGTAAAATGACCCAATTCTCGCACTAGATCCTAAAAAAGGCACCATCTGTATTAAAAAAATGTTTTATAGTAGGAAAATATTGGTTATAATTCTTCTCTTATACTTTTAAAAAATCAAATGCTAAAATGTTTATTGACATAAGAATTAAAATTATTTCATTAAAATGGGCTCTTAAAAGTAATCTTAACCCTATCCTAAAATTAAGTAAGACTAACCCTTAGCTGCCCAATGCCCTTACCTGGGCAAGGGAGAGGGCTAATTTATGCTAGGAGTCTCATTGCGAGATCGTATTAAAAATGAGATCATTCGCAGCAAACCCAAAGTAAGCGATATATCTTCGGATCGCTAAACTGAAGTGGCAGTGAATGCACATTGCACATAGAACCGATCCGGTTGGGGCGGGAAGGTTCTTGAGTGGCGGCAACGTGCCAGAAGGTGAAGCGTGGGCAGGCACCCACTAGGTGGACTGATGACCTGAAAGTCGCAGTAGTCCGCTGGATGTGGATGGCGCAGGATCTGTTATTGTGACAATAGTTGCTAACGACCATTCCTACAAAGCGAGATATCCCGGGATCGGTTCCTGGTTAAGGTATGGTAAATACCATTTTGCCTTATTCTCGGATATTGTCTACGTAAATTAACTGATGTATTTATAGATCTACAGGTTTACAAAAATCGAGGGTGGGTGGTCAAATCTGATAAGTTGTGAAAATCGGTTTTTAAATACGAATTATGTAAATGATATTGACGCTAGGTTGTTATTTCAATGAAAAAATATCTCGACTTATCGGTTTTACCATCCAACCCTCGATATATCTAGTACCTAAAATACAAGCCTTGACAGAGCTTACCGTTGGATTAGGTCGAAGTGTATAAGATTATCCCATGATACTACTACAGGCCTTGTACATCTTTGCAGATGATTTAAACAGCGTCTGTTTGTAAAAAACAACTGTTTTCGTGGCTAAATAAGCCAATTCGGGAAAGGCACATGCGTCCACATTTGCGACACACAAATGTTGTTGTTGCGCAATCAATGGCAGCCTCCTGGCGAGCATGCCGCTTGTTGCGCTTATTGGCTAATTCTTCAAACCACGCATCGTCGTGGATTTTTCGGCCTTTTGTGATCGCACGCCTCCAGTCATCACGGTTCCCAACGAGATCTTGCCAGGTGCGGTAATCGATACCAAATGTAGCCATGTCCCGCCTCACGCAGTCCTTGAAACGAAGCATGGGTCGCCCAACGTTACGCTTTTGAAATCCCATTATACTTATTTGAAAACAATTTTCATCAATCAGTTTACGGTGTCATACTCGTAATATTTGCAGCCCTCGCCCAGCTCTCGCTCGTGCCTTGTCCTTCAAAGCGCGACTCCATTAAGGCTGTACAACTTCCGGACCATTCACAGCTCGTGATAGCTGCGAAACTGTGCCGCTTATCGTACCGGCACATACTGTATTGTGTATAGTGTTTGTGGGAAGTATCCCTGCAAATAATATGGAGTTTTTCATAAAACATTGTCAGTATATTTAATCATAATCGTCATCATTTTCCTAAGTTCAGCCTTAAGACGTCCACTGCTGAATAAGCCTCCCCTTTGGACCTCCACACACACTTTGGAAGTGTAAGGTTCCGCAGTATTCACTTAAATAAATCATTTTTGTTAACAGTAGATCATATAATTATAATTCATTAAAGTCGCTCAACGACTCAACAACTTAGAACAGGTGGCAGCACCAGCTGACCAGTTCAAGTCTGGTGGGTCGTTGGCGGGAACATACAGGTATAAGAGGGAAAAACTTGGCAGGTTGGGACATTCTGATGGTGATAATCAAACTGTGAAGATCTGAATTAAAGTGTTTGTAACTATCATAATTATAAAAAGTTGGAAAATATATTATACTGTGAGAACTTTTGGTGTTTTATCTGGCTATCCTTATAGTCAGAAGTGGGATTAAGAACCGCAAGAGATGAGCATCCAAGACAATGGAAGTCGCAGGCTAACTACGCCCGAAGACCAGAACCGACAAAATGACAACATGTCACGCAGCAGCAGCCAGCATTTGCTAGAATTGCAGCGAGAATTAGAGCTGGAACGCGAACGAGTGCGCAACATGGAGCGCGTTCTCCAGGAAGAAGAATATAAAAGGAGTCGCGAGATTCGTTGCGCTCGCAGCCGCGAGCGTCGAAGCCCGTATAGCCACGAACGCCGCAGTCATCGCAGCGAACGACGCAGTCCACACGATCTGGAGCGTCGCAGCCCCTGTGGCCGCGGGCACCACAGTCCACGCAGTGTCACGCGCCGCAGCCCGCGTAGTCGCGAGCGTCGAAGTGAGCGTCCGAGTCCCTGCGGTCGAGAGCATCGCAGGCCGCGAAGCCGCGACCGCCGAAGTACCAAGACCCCACGCAGTCGCGAACATCCTGCACCACGAAGCTCCAAGCGACGCAGCACGTGCCGCGACGAGCACCATAGTGCTCGCAGCGAGGAGCGACGCAGCATTCAACGCCAAGGATCAAACGAGGTACCCGAACATGTATCAATTGTCAGGGAAAGATATTCTTATCGATCACGCAGTCCTTTGTTTTGTTCTAAAGATGTCGCAAACCTTTTACAAGCATTTAAAAATAATCCGTTATCACAGCCGTCAACTTCAATTGTACAAAATACCGGTAAACACATAGATGCGAAAAACATTTTACCTGAATTTAACCCTTCCAATAAAACTCAACGCATTGACATCTGGCTTAATAAAGTAAACGAATGTGCCAAAGTTTACGGCTGGGATGAACGGACTACTATACATTTCGCTATGCAAAAACTTCAAGGCCTGGCAAAAACGTGGTATGAGAGTTTAAATTCAATCTTATACAGTTGGCCAGAGTGGCAAAATAAGTTAACCTTAGCTTTTCCATCGGAACAGAATTATGGCCAGGTCTTGGAGGACATGCTTAAGCGTAAAAGTAAATACAATGAACCAATCGAAACTTATTATTATGAAAAGTTGGCGCTTTTAAATCAATGTGAAATAACCGGTAAACGGGCGGCCGACTGTATTATTCATGGTATCAGTGATAGGACTATGAAGTCAAGTGCTCTAGCTTTGCGTTGTACTGAGCCCGAACAGCTATTACAATTTTTATTAAGCCACAATAATGCCCAACAGTTTCTAACATTACCCTCCTTTAAAAATAAAAATTCTAATAATGCTCTCTCAACATCTATTGAAAATAGTCAAAATTCTAAAACAGGAGCAAGGCCAGGATGTTTTAATTGTAAAGAGAGAGGCCATTCGTATTTACAATGCCCTAAGCCTTTACGACATTGTAACAGATGTAGAAAGATAGGTCATACCGAAGATACGTGTTTCCTGAAGTCTGATAAGAACATCAATAACAATAAGACTGAGCAACCTCAAAAAACCATGTGTATATCGGATTCAAACCCGAGTAATACATTTTTAAAACAAGCCTTAGTTAATGGAGTTATGCTTCAAGCGTTCATAGACTTAGGAAGCGAGGTGTCTTTGATAAAACTGTCGTCTACAAGGGATCTGGGGTTATCTCATGACCACCTAATTTCTCCTCTAAAGGGTTTTGGTAATAGTATTGTACATTCGCTTGGTTCAGTTTTGTTGGATATAACAATTGACGGGGTATGTGCTACAGTACAATGCAAAGTTGTAGAGGATCACTTACTTGATAGACAAGTACTTATAGGTCAGACGTTCTCAGAGCAGCCGCATGTAGTTGTATACAAAGACGCTACAAAATTAACATTTTTAAACATAGGTACGGTTATGTCTTATCATAATCTTAGCGATATTGATGAAGAGCGCCTGATAAGGCTTCATCTCGTAGGAAATTGTAGACTGTATGGCACTGCAAGTGTTAAAGCATCGACTGATGTTGCGTTCACAGGACCTATTTTATTAAATACGAATATTGTCGGGAAGCCAACGGACCAGTTTATAGTTTGTGGGGGTATTTATCAAGTTGAAAATGGTATGTTATACGTTACGGTAACACCGTGTACGCTGCCATGTCGGTCACATAATGGGTTTATCTTTGGTAGAGCTGAAAAGGTGGCCATTGTCAATCGCATTACTCGCGAAGCGTCAAATATTATTTCGGAACCTGAACCTAATCTTGGTAGCCATAAACGCATTGATGAATCTCAAATAACTATTGGCGAAGCTTTAGAAGAAAAGGATAGACTTAAATTACTTGAGTTACTGAAACGGTATGAACATTGTTTTGCTTCAGATCTTGCAAGTCTAGGTTGTACAGATGTAGCGGAAATGAAAATAGAGTTAAACAGTCAGCGCACCGTAGTTTACCGCCCTTATAGACTATCTCATCACGAGCGCGAAAAGGTCCGAGGCATGATCGAAGATATGAAGGAAGCTGGGGTCATTAGAGAATCTGTCTCGAGTTATGCGAGCCCCATAATATTAGTGAAAAAGAAAGATGGAAAAATGCGTATGTGTGTAGACTATCGTATGCCAGGGATCGGAACCGTTCTCGATTAACCATTTGATATTGTTCTTTAACCGTTATTAAATTCCGTTCGTATTAGTAACGGTTAACTACGATAAAGGTTTTGTAGATGAACACAATATTTCTGGTTCACAATATTCAAGATGAACGGAAAAATTCCGTTCTTTGACATAACGGTTTTGACAAGAACATTATATGATTTATATGAAAGAACAAAACTTTTCTGGTTACCGTTACTAGAGATGAACGAAAAATAAAGTTCCGTGAACCATTATTAAACTGTTCGCGATGACGTAAACATGCCGCCACTCGCTCTCTCTTTTCCACGTGAATATAGTTCGTATTTTTATTTCATTTGACTAGCCATTTAGGTTTGACGTGTGGTATTGGCCGCATGATGAAAAAGGTTTAAATTGAATTAAGTGAAAGGATGCAATATGTGCTAGCAATTCTGGCGCCTCCTAGCGCCGTCGACGGGAACTTGCCTGGAAATTGGTTACCTGACAACGTGTTGTTGACTGGGCTGTCAATGTTTTTTCCGACATAATGTTCATATTGAATTAAGTTTTGAGTATCAAGTTAAGCTGAAGTCCAATGATCTAACAGATATGTTTATAATGGTAAGTTTGTGAACTTTCTAATTAGTAGATATTTCTTTCTATGTTAATTTTAGAGTTTAATGAGAAGGAGGTAAGACGGAGGAGTAAGACGCCCGATGTTGGTCAACTACCGGCACCTGTCTTGTAATATCGGCTCGGCTCCTTGGTAAATAAATATATATACTTACTATAACCTGCACTTATTGCATTCATACTCCTAATACCTACGCAGTTATGGGTGCATACCACTCGTCTTGAATAGTCAACATAGTAGTACGGTCAAATCGTACATTAAACTCGCAAAACATGTAGTAAAGCTGCATTTTTGGTATGTTGTTTAGACACCATAGGGCACTATAAAACCACATTTTGCAAGCAAAAAAAAGTTGTGCTAGTTACATAGTACGTGAAAAACTGCGAAATTTACGGTCATTTTTCAGTTTCTGATTTTTATTAAAAAAACCTTACATTTTTTGACATTATATGTTAGGAAGCGTTTAAAGATTAATAAATTTCCAACAAGTTGAGCTAACATGTATTACCGTAGGTTTTATAGTTTTAGAGATTTGCGACTTCTTAAAAGTACTCTTTTTTGTAAACTAACGCTATTTTGAGTTTTCCTAACGATTTCGGCTTAATATCGCCTCACCTAAATAATATATGCTACTAAAATCATGCAATAATGACCTTATAGCGCACTTAATATTCTTTCGTTAAAGGGTAAAATCATGTCAGCAAACTTTGTAATTGAAAATAAAAACGCGTAATTCAAAAGGCAGTAGGCCCTCTATCTAAGTTTTTCATACAAATCGCAAGTCGTGTTGCAAAGCTGCAATTTTAATATATTATATAGGCCCTATATGGACGTACAAAAATGTATATTACAAGAAATACAAAAAACGAATTTCGGCATAAGACGAAAAAAACTGAAAAATTATTGGACTTCTTTTACTTTTTGACGTTTAATTAAGAAACTATTATCTTTTTGATACCAATTGCTACAAAACTTAAAAATAATATTAAATTTGAAAGGATTTGAGCTACCTTGCATTACCCTAAATTATATAGATTTAGAGAAACGACATTTCAAAATGTGCCCTTCATTAAGTTAAGAAAATAAATGCATGTTTTGAAGCCTCGTATACCCCCAACTATAAGACTTACAGTAATTGTTATCGGCTCAATTTGTTCCAAATTTAATGTAGTTGTTATCTACAATTACTTTTTTTTTCTTAGCGCGAACGTTTTGCCAATATTTAGTGAATAGCTTTAACGTAACCTAAAATTTGTTTAATTTTTGATAAAAGGGCATTTTATGAAATGTCGTATCTCAAAATATATATAACTTACGGTGATGCAACGTAACTCAAATCCTTTGAAATTTAATGTTCTTTCTTAGTTTTATAGCAATTAGTATCAAAAAGATAATAGATTTTTAGTTAAACGTCAAAAACTAAAAAAAGTCCGATTTTTATCCGTTTTTTACGTCCTATGCCCAAACTATTATTTTGTTTTGCTTTTAATATGCATTTTCGTATATATCTATAAGGCCTTTATAATATACCAAAATTGCAGCTTTGCAACTCGACTTGCGATTTGTATGAAAAACTTAGATAGCGGGCCTCCTGCCTTATGAATTTCGCGTTTATACTTTCAACTACAACGTTCACTGACCTAATTTTACCCTTAAATTAAAGAATATTAAGTGCGCTATAAGGTCATTATCGCATGTTTTTCGTAGCATAATTAGGTGAGGCGATATTAAGCCGAAAATGTAAGCAAAACACAAAATTTTATCTAGTTTACAAAAAGGAGTACTTTTTAAAGTCTCGAATCTCTGAAAGTATAAGACCTACGGTAATGCATGTTAGCTCAACTTGTTGGAAATTTATTAGTCTTTAAACGTTTAATAACATATGATATCAAAAAACGTAAGGTTTTTTAAAAAAAAATCAGAAACTAAAAAATGGCCATAAATTTCGCAGTTTTTCACGTACTACCCAGCTAGCACAACTTTTTTTTGCTTGCAAAATGTGGTTTTATACTGCCCTGTGGTGTCTATACAACATACCAAAAATGCAGCGATACTACTTGATTTGCGAGTTTAGGGTAAAATTATGTACGATTTGACCGTACTATAGTGATAGGTACGATACGTGAATTGCTCAAGAAGACAGTTGCAGTTCCTATTATTTCCCTTAATGGAACCCCGATGCTTGGAGTCGCGTTCTATTGGCGTCAGGTGAGCTTAGCACAACTAGCAATATGGCGTTGCTGGCTACATTCCGCCGGACGCAAAATGACTTTGTCCCACAATTACGTATGTTGTTTTGTTATGAATTCATTATATCGTAACTGTGAAATGTCTTCTCAAAAGGGCTTATTTCCACTTTGTCAATAGAGATAATTTCTCTTATGGAAATATAGAAAAAATAATCCTTATTGTCAGAGTAGAAATAAGCCCTTTTGAAAAGACACAAAGCTGAGTTTACACTTGCAAGTTATTGCCGCAAGTTTTGAGACGCAAATCATTATCATCATCAGCCTATGATAGTCCACTGCTGGACGTAGGCCTCTCCTATTTACTATGCGTATAGGCGCATTAGGAGGTAAATACCCATAATCGCCACGCTGGGCAAGCGGATTGGCGATCGCAGTAGTATGTCCACTATGATGACTCTGCTGCCCATCATCAATCTTTTATCAAATAATAGTCAGTGACACTTCAATCCCTTAGTCGACTCTTACGACACCCACAGGAGGAGTTGGGGTGGTGACAAAATATATTCTTACTGCCGTCACCACACGGCAAATATTGGTAGGAATTAGTGGCAAATATCTACAACTCTTTTTTTCAAAACTTGCAGGCTCGTGTTTTATAAAGTTACAATTTACAATTTGCCGTTTGTCTCTCTTTCTAGCCAATATATTATGTGCGTGCGTTAGAGAGGCAAACAGCGAAATTGTAAAATGAAACTTTATAAAACGCGACCCAGGTCTAAACTCGGCTTAGCTCGTTACTTCCGCAGTTGTGATCTTGAACTCTATTAACATCTTAGTAAAGTTCAAATTTAAACGAACATTTCTTTGGCGAATGAAAGTATATTTTCTGTTTATCTGTCCATCCGTCTGTCTGTATGTCTGTTTGTTTCTCTGTCTGTCTGATTGTGTGTCCGTCCGTCTATACGGTCGTTTGTTTCCGCAAAGAAACGTGTTTCGACCAGATAGTATTCGAAATTATTGCTTTTACAATTATTCTGGGTGTATTTCTTAGGGTTCTGTAGTAAATTAGAAACCGTCACAGATTCGCCATGTGCATCCACCTGTCTGTCTGTATGTCTGTCTGTATGTTTGTCTGTCTGTCAGTCTGTTTGTCTGTCTGTCTGTATGTCTGTCTGTCTGTCCGTCCGTTTGTTTCCTCCAAATTATTGCTTTCTCAATTATTCTGGGTGTAAGTACTTTTTAGGATTCTGTAGTAAATTAGGAACCCTTGCATTTTGCATCCATCCCTCTGTCTGTCTGTATGTCTGTCTGTCTGTCTGTTTGTAAGTCTGTCTGTCTGGCGGTCTGTCCGTCTGGCTGTCTGTTCATCTGCCGATCTTTCTGTCTGTCTGTTTGTCTCTCTGTCTGTGTGTCTGTCTATCTCAAAGGACTGACTATCTGTACGTCCGTCTGTCCGTCCGCTTGTTTCCGCAAAGAAACATATATCGACCGGTTATTACTTGAAATGGTTGCCTTTTCAATTATTCTGGCTGTAAGATATTTTTAGGGTTCTGTAGTAAATTAGGTACCCTTACATTTTCGCCATGTCCGCCTGTCTGTCTGTCTGTATGTCTGTCTGTTCATCTGTTCATCCCTCTGTCTGTCTGTCTGTCTGTTTGTCTGTCTGTCTGTCTGACGGTCTGTCCATCTGTCTGTCTGTTCATCTGTCGATCTTTCCGCCCGTCTGTCTGCCTGTCTGTCTGACGGTCTGTCCGTCTGTCTGTCTGTTCATCTGTCGATCTTTCCGTCTGTCTGTCTGTTTGTCTGTTCATCCGTCGATCTTTCTGTCTATCTGTCTGTGTGTCTGTCTATCTGTCTGTCTGTATGTCTGTCTGTCTGTTCATCTGTCCATCCGTCTGTTTGTCTATCTGTCTGTCTGTCTGTCTGTGTGTTTGTATGTCTGTTTGTCTGTCGGTCTGTATGTCTGTCCGTCCGTCTTTCCAACCGTTTATTTCTGCAAAGAAACATATTTCGACCGGATATTATTTAAAATGGTTGCCTTTTCAATTATTCTGGCTGTAATTACTTTTTACGGTTCTGTAGTAAATTAGGAACCCTTACATTTTCGCCATCTCCGTCTGTCTGTCTGTTTGTCTGTCTGTCTGACGGACTGCCGTCTGTCTGTTCATCTGTCGATCTTTCTGTCTGTCTGTCTGTCTGTTCATCTGTCGATCTTTCTGTCTATCTATCTCAGTGTCTGTCTGTGTGTCTATGTGTCTGTATGTCTGTCTGTCTGTTCATCTGTCCATCCGTTGTCTGTCTGTTTGTTTGTCTGTCGGTCTGTATGTCTGTCCGTCCGTCTGTCTGCCCGTTTATTTCTGCAAAGAAACATATTTCGACCGGATATTACTTGAAATGATTGCCTTTTCAATTATTCTGGATGTAAGTACTTTTTATGGTTCCGTAGTTAGAAACCCTTACAATTTCGTCATGTCAGTCTGTCTGTCTGTTCGTCCGTCCGTCTGACTGTCTATCTATCTGTTGGTTAGTCCTTCTTTCCATCCATCTATTCTTGGATCCGTCTAGAAATAGAAATAATTAATAATAATAATAATAATACCGCAGGGCAGCTTGTGGCGAGCTGTTGGGGAGTAACGACCCTACGGACCCGAGTGCTCCCGAGAGTCGGTCAGGGTCCCCGCCTCCGGCGTGTCTTCGTCGGTCGGAGTGGAACCCCAAGGGGACCCGTAGGACTCTCAGCTCTGGCTTGCCTTAACTGGCCGTCCAGAGAGGAGTCGTCAGAGCTATAGGCTCCAGGGGTGGAAGTGTAAATTTGCGTAAGTCGCGAGTTGGTGCAGCGGCTGTCAAGCCACTGCGCAGAAAGCGGTGTACACCTCTCTACACTCCTGAGCCGCCTACACCGGTGTTGCCCCTGGCTGTCTCTTGTGACGGCATTTACGGGGGCCCATCTAGTCGGCGGCGAGTCACCGCCTGCCTCGATAGCAAAGAGAAATCATTGTTATGGCAGGTGTCCGGACCTCTTTTCTATAGTTCCATCTCTTATCCATCCAACCTTCATCATCATAACCCACTAGTCTTTTCCATATAATCTCCAATAGCCTCTATATGCCTGCTGGGACCGGTTCACGGATATCTATTTTTGTGCCCGTGAATGGGTTGCAGCAGGTGTAAAACACAGCAAATTTCTCCAAAGGGCCTCTACGTGTTGGATCTGTATCCCCGCGCAAGCCTATCAAAAGACCGGGATTTATAGGCCCGTGATCAAAGAGAGATACAAATAATAATAATAATAATTTACGGGGGCCCATCTAGTCGGCGGCGAGTCACCGCCTGCCTCGATAGCAAAGAGATATCATTGTTATGGCAGGTGTCCGGACCTCTTTTCTATAGTTCCATTTCTGATCCATCCATCCTCCATCACCATAGCCCATTAGTCTTTTCCATTACTTCTCAATCTCTATACGCCTGTTGGAACCGGTTTACGGATATCTATTGATGTGCCCGTGAATGGGTTCCAGTAGGTGTACAACACAGCAAATTTCTCCAAAGGGCCTCTACGTGTTGGATCTGTATCCCCGCGCAAGCCTTTCAAAAAACCGGGATTTGTAAGCCCGTGATTCCCAAGGAGATACAAACATAATAATAATAACTATTTTCTTAACAATGAGTGCGGGATGCATCGTGACGTGGTGGCAGTAGACCGGAACCTCTCGCCGCTCTCCTTGGCAAAAGAGAACTGGCGCAGACCTGTGGTACTAAGCACCGAGGACCGCAAGGCGGTATGGAAGAGCAAGGAGCTACACGGGCGGTTCTACAAGGCCCTCACGGGACCTGACGTAGATCTGCTCGCGTCGGTGAACTGGCTACGATTCGGGGACCTCTTCGGAGAAACCGAGGGTTTTGCCTGTGCAATTGCTGACGAGGTTATCATGACGAATAACTACCGGAAATATTTATATCCTGAAGGACGGTACGGTCGACATTTGTCGGGCATGCCGCCGTCCCGGTGAGTCACTCAGGCATATTATTTCCGGTTGTTCTCAGATTGCTAACACCGAGTACTTGCACAGACATAACCTCGTAGCCAGTATTATACACCAGCAGCTTGCTCTTCAATACGGCCTTGTGGACGTCGAAGTGCCGTACTATAAGTACACAACTGCACCAGTTCTCGAAAATGGTCGTGCCACGCTCTATTGGGATCGACCTATCATCACGGACAGGCCTATTGTAGCCAATAAGCCTGATATCGTGCTGGTAGATCGATCGCAGCGCCGGGCTGTGCTCGTCGACGTCACCATCCCCCATGATGAGAATCTCGTGAAGGCCGAGAAGGACAAATCCAGTAAGTACCTAGACCTGGCCCACGAGATAACCGCCATGTGGGATGTTGACTCGACGATCATAGTCCCGATAGTCGTTACAGCGAACGGTTTAATAGCGAAGAGTCTCGACCAACATCTAAAGAGTCTCTCGCTAGATGGCTGGATCAAGGGTCAGATGCAGAAGGCGGTAATCCTGGACACGGCGCGGATAGTCCGTCGGTTCCTCTCTCTGCGACCTTAACCACCGGCAGCTTGGGCCCGCTCCGTTGCCGGCGGCACCCTAGGTTAGGTTTTTTTATAATGTGTTTTTATGTATGTTTTGTATGTTTTATTGTATTTTACTTTTATAATCATATTATGAAAATACCTAACCTAAGAAAAGTAATAGTGTCTATAATAAACTACCCGACAGTTTAAAAATAATCACAGATGACATAGCATTTAATAAAAAATTAAGAAAATGGCTTACTGATCAAGCATTTTATGACATGCATGAATATGAAAATTATAATTTAATTTAATTCGATTTCATTTAATGTAATTTAATATATAATTTCTTTTTTATTTTAATTTTTAATGTTGAATAGATTATTTTAATGTAAACTGTAAATTAATTGACATCCTAATTTTATTTTATTATTTATGACATGTAAAATTTTTAATTTTATGAATAAATGAATATGAATATGAATATAATATAATAAATAAAGGGAATAATAATAATAAATAATAATAAATATCTGAGGACATCTTACACAAATCAACCTAGTCCCACGGTAAGCTCAATTAAGGCTTGTGATGTGGGTACCAGGCGACGATACATATAATAGATAGATACGTATAGATACTTAGATACATACACATCCACGACCAAGGAACAAACATTTGTGATAAATAAATTCTTAACAAACACAAAAAAAAAACAATGTCCAGTAACAAAAAATAAAAATGAATTATGCGTTATTTCCGCAATTGTGATTAAGAACTCTGTTAATAACATTTTAGAATTCAAATTTAAACGAGCTTTTTTGTTACTGGCTGTGAAAGCGTTAACACTTTTTTCGTTAAAACATAGTTCAAATAAAAAAATAAAAAACCCTTATAGTTTCGCTATGTCCGTCTGTCCGTCTGTCTGTCCGTTAGTCCGTCTGTCTATCCGTCAGCATACTCTTCTTAGCATGGTGCTAGAGTGTGTCAGCGCTCTATCACTCTTCATCTATCGTTTCGTGCGGTAGTCCGTCTGTCTGTCCGCCCATTGCTTAGATCAGTGACCATTTGCAATTAGTTGTAGGTATACATATTAGTTGGGGCTTGTCCATTAATCACGTCATACGATTTTGGTATGTTTTAAACCCCCCCAGCCCCCATGGTGATATTTGGTGATATTTTCAGGACCCCCCTCCCCTAGCCAATATCACGTGTATTTTTTTGCCAACTGAAGTAGTCCTTTGAATAACACTTGAATTTACGTACTTGTTTGCCAACTACGAGCTAAATGATCCCAACGCTGGCCAAATATTTTGCTGCCGCAATATTATAATTACAAGGTTGTATGTTACATTTTTTCATAGTAGGGCATTTTCGCGAGAAGAGATCCAAAAACTTATTTTTCTGAAACAGGTAAATTTTATGTTTTTCCTGCTCAGAATCACGAGCTCTTTCGATCCTACTAGAAGAAAAAAAGTGTCCCAACTTTTGTTTCTATTACGTAACCGTTTTTCAAACACTTTGTACAGCGGTTACAAAGTGGAGAGCATGTAAAATGTATGAAAAATGTGGGACCATTTTTTTCTTGTACTTTTTTTCTCCTAGATTGAAAGAACTCGTTATTCTGAGTAGGAAAAACATTAAATTTACGTACCTTAAAAAAAATTTTTTTTGGATCTCTTCTCGCGAAAATGCCCAGTACCGTGAAACTAAGTAGTCAACATTGCCCGCTTTTTTCGGAAATCCTAAAATATCTCAAAAAAATATATGAAACCTTGAAGTTTTTTCTGCTCAGCATGTGCACTGTGATCGTACGAATCGGCTCACATGAAGAAATAATTTTTAGATCATCATTTAGATCAGGTTTTTGTCGTTTTAAGGTGCGTGCAAACCAAAAGAGCATTCGCTGTTCTATCCCCCGCTCTACGAAATCAACCAATCACGTTTTGTGTAACGATCGAATTTCGTAGAGTGGGAGGTTAGAATAGCGAATGTTCTTTTGGTCTGAATGCACCTATAGAAGGCGAGCAAAGTAATTTCGTTCTTGACCAACATTGCCCACCTCAATTTAGTGCTTAAAAATAGCTCGTATGACAATAATACTACGATCACAGAAGGTTTTTGGGCAATTCTACCATTTCATGTTTATAACTCAGGGATAAGTATAAACAATTTTGAGTAAATTGGTTGGGCAATGTTACCTACCCGTTTTCGCTCTTTTTCATACAAGGTCCACTAACGCAATTCGCAAATGCTAGGGTTGTCACTTTTAACCCTTAATTCGATACCGGGTAAAATACTAGACATCCAAAACACAAAAATCTACACGAGAAACCAAAACGCTGAAACGAAAACTAAGCAGTGTAAGTGTATTGCATAATGATTATTTTTCTGAAAAAAATTGTGTCGAGCCAACAGAAACGCTAGTTTGTTATAAATCGCCGCCAAGATACCCAATTGGAAACGACACGTCGCCCGGGCTAACGTTAACAATTTTTTTTTTCGTCATTTTGTATGATAAGGTTTTATTTAATTTGCACATCTATTTAACTAAATACTTGAAGTACATATTTCTGTTTACTTAAAACTTCTAACACAGTTCATCAATGAGTTTATTACTTGCAAAGTAGAATGTCCAGTATTTTTCCCGTTGCCAATGATATGGTGTTTTAACTATGTCCAGTATTTTTCTCGTTGCCAATGATATTATTATGGTGTTTTAACTACGTCCAGTATTTTTCTCGTTGCCAATGTTGCCCTGCTTCATCAACACATTATAATTTCGAGTAAAACCACTCAAATGAAATGAAAATGGGACACTTTTTATGTAAAAACCAGCACTAAGTGACCTGCAATAACATCTATATCATATATTGCTATATGGCCACTTTTTTTTACTTACTACTTATAACGACGTAGGTACTAATAACAAAATAGATCTTCGCACTCAATGAGCTCTTGCTGCCCAATATATTAAAGAATTATTAATATATTTATATATTATTTTATTGTTTATTGGAGTAAATTACGTTAAAACCATTAAGTTAATTAAAAAATACCTAAATAATACAAAATCTGACGCATTTATAAAAATAAAACACTTAAACCTATGAAATAAATCGATAATATAAAACTAATTAAATATAGTGAATAAAACAAACTAACTTAAATTAATCGAAAAGCCCGCCACGAGTTGTACCTGGAGCGAAGGTACCCATCACACTAGCCGCGTTACCACGTTGAATGGCGATGGATAACCTTTGCACCAGGTACACCCCCGCGCGGGCGTCAGATCCCCTCTCCCATATACGACGTCCAACTTCTCGGATGAACGAAATTGCTTCAGATCCCCAGCATCCAGTTGTTAAATTATCCA
This sequence comes from Thaumatotibia leucotreta, assembly GCA_025490895.1. Classification (NCBI taxonomy): domain Eukaryota; kingdom Metazoa; phylum Arthropoda; class Insecta; order Lepidoptera; family Tortricidae; genus Thaumatotibia; species Thaumatotibia leucotreta. Next base: position 17,554 of record JALPQI010021302.1, read on the forward strand.
GTTATTTTATTTATTTTTATGTAATGTATTTCTAATAAAGCTGTGTGATTTCAAGTCCAAAAAAAGTTTCCTAGATGCCGAAAACTCAGACGAGGAAGATGCTGTACAGCAGTACAGAAAACAGCATATTTTCAGTGACTCCCAGTATTGATTTCTGATTGGAGCGACTTAATTTACTCGGAGAAGAGTCCAACAAACATGTAAACAAAAGTCAATCTGAAAAAAGTTTTGCTTCCCGTATGATAAGGACATCATTAGGACATCGCTGTTGATGATGAGCCAAGTAAATCAAGCCGCTCTAAATGCATTGATTTTACTTCATTGTGAACCTAAATCGTAGAACCTATGAACTACAAATGGAAAAAAGATACACTGAATTCAAAGGCTGACATAGAACCAGGTGAATTTATATTTACCATTTATAAAAACATAAATATTATTCTATGTCAGCCTTGAATTTCAGTGTCCCTTTTTTTTCATTTGTAGTCCACAGGTTCTAAGATATTACTACTTACTTATTGAAATTGTAAGTTTTTTAACAAAGATTTTGACATAAAATATCTTGTTTCATATAATACATGTAAAAAAATATTGAAAATATAGTAAACTAAATTAACCGTACAATTGGCAATGGCAAAAATACTGGACGTTAAAGCCCAATACCTATTCACTGCATAGTTGGCAACGTGCAACATAGTATACTTGACATATGATTTCTGGAGAACTATCCATAAGTGATTTTTTTTATAAATTTACTGTTATTCAAAATCATGTAAATAGGCATATAAACTATAGCTAAGGTAAATGTCCCCTATTACGGCATGTTAAGGGTCTCGAGACTTTGTATATTTTTAAATAAAAATCTTAGGAAGATACCACTACAAAAGCTTATGAATATGTTATATTGATTCTTTGACAGTTAGTTTATGCATACATTTTATAGATTTTGCTCAAACTTTTTTATATATTAATTTAATTGTGAACGTCTTATTTGCTGCCTATTACGTGATAAAATTCGGCGCTGCTCCTAATTTCGTGAACTGGCGGCCCCTATTTCGTGATAAAGATATTTAGAGTAAATGACTATTGTTTCTTTAACAAAATGTTTTTTTTAACGAACTTGATTAAGTTAAGATACTATACGGATATCATTTAAATGAAACAACATGGTTAAATGAGATCCAGCTTAAAGTTTTCATTTCTTAATAATTAAACAAGATAAAATCTACCGATTTGCATACCATAATACTCTATAGGCGGTTAAAAACAAACTTAAATAAACTTGAACAGTAAACAATAAACAAAAAACCTCTCTTTGATTGATAACGAAACAAATATTAATTAGGGTAGACCGGGGTAAATCGGATCAGCGGGCGAATCGGATCAAGGTCCAAAATCTCTAAGGCTCGAGTTTACCACACTTTTATTCTAAGAATAGCGCTTACTCTCAGGTACTAGTGACAAATTACTATGGAGTTTTGACATTACTATCCCAGAGTAAGCATTATTCTTAGAATCAAAATTTGATAAAACGCACCCTTAGTATTTTAAAAGATTCTTCAACAATTTGAAGTTTTTTTTTTTAAATACTAAGTGTGCTCAATAGCACACTTCAGTTGAGCAACACTTCCTCTCGTTGTCCTTAATCGTTAATAAAACAAAATATGTAGAGATTTCGGACCTTGATCCGATTCGCTTCGGTCTACCTTAAGGTGCATTCAGACCAAAAGAGCATTCGCTGTTCTATCCCCCGCTCTACGAAATCAACCAATCACGCTTTGTGTAACGATCGAATTTCGTAGAGTGGGAGGTTAGAATAGCGAATGTTCGCTTGGTCTGAATGCACCTTTAAATTAAAATCAGAACATAAGTAATTAAGTATACGGTTATGTATGTGACTACGTATAAGAGGCATTAAACACGAGTGTGATCATGTTATGAAACTCGCCTACGGCTCGTTTCATAAAACCGCACTCGTGTTTAATGCCTCTTATCTCTTATTATGCGCCAGCCACATAAATAACTATTATTTTATTAAACGATCGAGGACAAAGAGAGGAAATGTGGCTCATTTTAATTGCGCTCAATTTGACGAAATGTGAAAACACTAATATGGGTATTTTTGACCTTGATCCGATTCGCCCGGTGATCCGATTCTCCTCGGTCTACCCTACTGTCTCTCTATCGGTAAATTTACGATACGTACATGTCTGTTTGTTACCCACTACTATAGTTTACACTATCACGAAATTAGGGAAAAGTAATAAAGGCTGGTTCCTAATTTCGTGATACTGACTTTTTGAAATTCCCGCGATTATTTTTTAAAGTTAATATGTAAATTACGTAGATGAGTTATAAATAATCTTAAATGTAACAAACAAACACAACAATAAGTAAAGTAAACCTAATTATAACCAAATTTATGCTGGTAAGTAATATGTGAATTTACCTAAAAACTGTGAACTTGGGTCAGGCTCAAAA
>JALPQI010021303.1:0-17805 GCA_025490895.1 Thaumatotibia leucotreta
TCCGTTAGTCGACTCTTACGACACCCACGGGAAGTGTTGGGGTGGTGACAAATGTATTCTTACTGCCGTCACCACACGGCCATTGGCAGCCTGGCAGTCAATGATGCTGAGCAATATCCAACACATTTCCCAAAATGATAGTACCTATGAAACATTCGGGAAATTCCATGCAAGAGTGTTATGAAAATAAACACTTTCTCGCAGGTTAAAAACCTATTAAATAAAAATATTAATTGGGTATTATTAGGTTAATAAAAATATTAAGTAATTGTGCAAATTTTACTGTTATTATGCCTAGACATTAAAATAATACTTATCCAGTTATAAAGTGTGACTTTTTTTAATTTGAAATGGGCTTACTGATGGCCACAGACTAGCCAAGGGCAGAGACGCGGCCTACGATGGAGTGAGTTTGCCCAGAAGGTGCCTATTCACCCTTGACTTGAAGGTTGACGGGTTATTATGATCTCAGAAATATAGACGCCGGCAGGGAATTCCACTGACAGATGGCCAAATGGCCAGTTTCATTACAGTTACATAGATTTATTCATCCCTTTTTTGTTACCAATATAGGAATCAGGTATTAAAAAAGGAAACTTTCCTAGAAACTTCCTAGAAGATTTTGAGGAATGTATTGGATCTTGCTCAGCGTCATTGACTCTACCAGCCTACCGAATTTTATCAATATTGTAGACGTGTTCCAAATGTATATACTTTTTGAGAATTGCTTTTGCGAACTCAGACAGCTACGGGGTTGTATACCTATCCCACAGATGTCATATATACCATAGATCAAGCAAACGTATCTACTTAGCGTGTCAAATGAACTCAGTGAAATCCACTGAGTTGTTCGTCTTTAATCGCAGCTTGCAGGTTTCGGGCGTCAAATTTTGTAAGTTGAAGTGAACAAAAACATTAATAATGCCTCCTTAAGTAATATTCATTGCAACAACACAAAAAAATATGAATACTCAAGGGCCTGAGACATATTTAAAATCATAGGCAAGTAACAACTTCAGTACAAAATCTGACAAGCTCGGCCGCCATACAAATGAATGAACTTGTTTCTTCTATCCAAATCTAATTCTGTGACCTAACCGTTCTTATTTTGGTATAGAAACATCATTATCATTATGATATCATTTGTATTGTGCTGTATTACCTGCCGTGAAACTGTTCACGTGATGACCTCACTGGAAGACCAGCGCTGGCACCCGCTAGCAACATGCTGAGATGAGGCCATTTCATTGCATACACGTTTTATCTGTATAATTATTTTTCGTTTCTGTAATTGTTGATTTTTATGTATGTGTATGTTGCGAAAAGCTTATTTCTATTTCTATCATCGTCCTAGCGTGGTTCCCGCTTGCGTTCGGGGCCTGCACCTCGAAACCCGGGGTCCACTTAAGATAACCTAATTCCAAGATGGCGGAAGCACTAGTTTTTACGAAAGCGACTGCCATCTGACCTTTCAACTCTGAAGGTAAACTAGGCCTTTTTTGGAGGTTCGGCTTCCTCACGATGTTTTTCTTCACCGAAAAGCGGGTTCCCGCGACCTTGACCAGGTCGTCGGACCATCTTGTGGGAGGTCTGCCCACACTGCGTCTTCCGGTACGTGGTCGCCAGTCCAGCAGTTTCTGGCCCCATCGGCCATCTAATCTTCTGGAGATGTGTCCAGCCCGCTGCCACTTAAGTCTGGCAATTCTGAGAGCTATGTCGGTGACTTTGGTCCTCTTGCGGACCTCCTCGTTTTTTATTCGATCACGCAAGGAAACTCCGAGCATTGCTCTCTACATTGCCTGCCCTTTCAGTGACTTTGAGCTTTTTGATCAAACCCAAAGTGAGCGCCCAAGTCTCCGTACAGTAAGTCATCACTGGTCAAAGACCGGTGAATATCAAATGATATTTCGTACTTAAGTTTCGAAAAACTCATTGGTACAAGCCAGGGTTCGAATCCGAGTCCTCCGGATTACTTGTCTAACGCACTTACCGCTAGGCCACCAGCGCTACTGCGCTAAAAGTGCATTCAGATCAAACGAGCATTTGCTATTCTAACCCTTTACTCTACGAAATTCGATCGTTACATAAAACGTGATTCGTTGATTTCGTAGAGTGGGGGTTAGAATAGCGAATGATCGTTTCGTCTGAATGCACCCTTAGTATACAATGGCCTCATAAAACATTTAGCTGGTTGGAACATGCAGCCATAAAGTGGCACACGTTTTATGGAAGACAATTTAAAATAATGCCTTGTGCGTCATAAAAACATGCCGTTTGATGATGGCAATTAAAAGTTTTAAAACACGTTAAGGCTTAGTCTAGAACTATTTTGAATGAATTGCAAAAATAATTAAATGAAAATGAAATGCAGTATTTTATAAAATATGAAAAAAATATACATAAATATCTTGGGACATCTGACACAAATCGACCTAGTCCCACGGTAAGCTCAATTAAGGCTTGTGATGTGGGTACCAGGCGACGATATATTTAATAGAGAGATACATATACGTAGGTAGTACTTAAATACATGTATACATAGACAGCCATGACCGAGGAACAAATATTTGTGATAAATAAGTACACAAGTAATGCCATCGGCGGGATTGGAATCCGGAACCTCTTTCTTCGTAGACTAGGCTACGGCTACTCTGACGTATATTATAAAATAGAAAATTATTTACTAAAATACATAGAAAACAGCCATGCAAACAGCCAAGTAGATGCCGTTACCACTCACCAGGATTAGAACCTGTGACCTACAGATACGCAGGCAGTTATCATATATTTCACAAAGTTTTAACAATATAATTATGTTTACGACTGAAGCTTCTAAAAGTTCGTTTTTATAGTTCTAGTTTCGTAAAACTTATAATGCCTCTAAAATCTTGAATACTTCTAATAAACATAAATTTAATTGATTTTTACTGAATTCTGCATGACGATCCACTGTTAATACTTTACGAATTCAGATCTTGATTGGTTTAAGTGGTAGGTAACTAAACTTAATTATCTGTCATCTTAGTTTATCTTCATCATCAGCCTATGATAGTCCACTGCTGGACGTAGGCCTCTCCTATTAACTATGCGTATAGACGCATTAGGAGGTAAATAATCGCCACGCTGGGCAAGCGGATTGGCGATATAATAAATCGATTTACGTCAAATCGATAGTGTCCCGTCCCTAGCACGGAATTGTGCGCGCGAACTCGGCTGAAAAGGAACGATAAAAACTAAAAAGAAATATTACAACTGTTGTTTTTGGTGCAAGTGTAAGGCGGATAGCGAGAGCGGTCAAATGGGCGTCATTTTTCGCAATAACATTATTATGGACATGACTACAAAGGTGATTAACTACTTTGTATAAATAAATATCTTGGGACATCTTACACAAATCGACTTGGTCTCACGGTAAGCTCAATTAAGGCTTGTGATGTGGGTACCCGGCGATGATATATATAATAGATAGATACTTAAATACATAGACAGCCATGACTAAGGAAAAAATATTTATGATAATAAATCTCAAATATTGCCCTCGCCGGGACTCGAACCCGGAACCTCCAGCTTCGTAGGCAGGGTCACTACCAACTAGGCTACGGAGGCTTTAGGAGGTTAAAGAAGAAACTTTATTCTTATAAGAATACATTGCATTCACTTACATAAGAATATTACAAACTACATTTAAATTTAAGGTTAAGCGCATAGCGTTAACAATGATATAATAAAAAATAGATGTAGGTAGACAAGAATATGCAGCCCGCAAATACAAACCAATAGTTGGACGGAATGCATGCCGTATGCGCGCAGAATCGATACATCGAGGCATGATGTACGGGTGCACTCCGCGCAACAACTGGATGCGGCATTTGACTTTCCTTACACTTTGAGTATATAGTTAAACATTACGAGTAGTTTAATTTTTGGTACATGTTTAAAATAACTTGATGTTATGTAAAGCTAAATGTTCTCATTGTTATCTTATATCAATTAATCGTTTTATGAATATTAACAATGATCCGTGAACGTGATTCACTATGTGTCAGAGACGTCAAATGCTATGGAAAGCCAGCTATATTTGTTTACATTTATATTAGATTCTACTGACGATTGATATACGCCCAGCAGTGGACTGAAATAGAATAATGATGATCAGTTTAAAATCGCTTTTCGCTCAAGCCTTGTGTCTCACCACTATTTAGTACTACGCTGTATTTTTCTGAAGTTAACTATGCATTCAGTAACATCGGATAGTTTATATTATTTGAAATATTTCAAGCGAATATCAGCGAAGTTTCTTTTTTGCATTTGCATAGTTCAGCTGAGGGAATTTATGGATTTGTTGTGAAGAATGTAGTTCGCGTTGTAACATGAAAGAATTTAATAATTTTAACAGCGTTATTCTGTGGTCAAAAGTAAGGTCCGACCGAGATCTCGGTCTCGGCATTCTCGGCCAAAAAACGAGCCGAGATATCCCTCTCGGCTCTCGGCCAAAAATGGCCGGAACTCTCGGCCATGGCTGAGATTCGTAATGAGCTGTAATTGGCGAGCTTGACGCCATCTCGCGAACTTACAGCGGTTTTATTGGTGTCATATTGACATGAACTGACTTAAATTTCACTTTAAAATGAAAGGGAGGAATAATTTAAGATTAAGCGACCACTATCATACTATAGATAAAAATACCTAAAATTAGAATATCGGTTTGTGGGGTACCTACTTAAAAACAATTCAAAAAAAGAAATACCCAAAGATAATTACTGTAGGTATTTAGTTTGACGTTGGACTTACCTATAGGTTTTTGCTAGGGATTTTTTATGTAATTTATACGTTTTTATCCTTTCTACCAAGTCTCGGTCTCGGTCTTGGCCGAGAATCAAATTTATTCTCGGTCTCGGTCGGACCTTAGTCAGAAGAAACGGTGTGATTTGGTAGGTTATACTGAACAACTTTTACTATGGAGCTAACCCAAAAATCTCAAAAAAAATTGGGTCTTTCATACAAAATGTCGTTATCGGTCGGTCAAAATGTATGAAAAAGACAATTTTCTTTTTAGATTTCGTGATTGGCTCCAAATAGGTGGCTCGTATATATTGTACAGTTTTGGGAATAAAGTGCGATAAGAAAGATATGATATTTTGGATATTTTTATGTAGGTATTATGTATCCTCTCTTTTTAAAACAGAATCCTACCCTGCTACACAAGTAAGGAAGTAAGTAAGGAATGTGAACAGCATTTGAAGTCGGAGCGAATCTGTGCGTAAGTCGGTACTGTTACAAATGGTACCGCCGTGCCCGGCCTACTAACGAGTACGCATTGTGCTTGGAAACGACCGGTATTTTTCGTAGATTTGCATCATGTATAATATGTATATCTATATAGTTAAGGAGTTGGGAAGTAACGTTATTACTTCGAGATACATTTATCGTAATTAAGCTTAGTTTCTTAATTAAGACGAAAGTCTACAATCAATGTGTTACCAGTGATGACTTACGGCGCTGAAATGTGGTCCTTCACCATCGGCCTCATCTCTAAACTTAGAGTCGCTTAACGAGCTATGGAGAGGGCTATGCTCGGAGTTTCTCTGCGTGATCGAATCAGAAATGAGGAGATCTATAGGCGAACTAAAGTTACTGACATAGCCCTCCGGATTAGCAAGCTGAAGTGGCAATGGGCAGGCCACATTGCACGCAGAGCAGATGGTCGATGGGGTCGAAAAGCTCGAGTGGAGACCACGGCTAGGCAAACGCAGCGTAGGGCCCACAAGATGGACAGACCTTATGAAGGTCGCCGGGACACGCTGGATGCAGGTCGCATCTAACCGGTACATATGGAGGTCCAGAGGGGAGGCCTATATTCAGCAGTGGACAGATTGCTGAGATGATGAAGATTCGTTATGTAGCAGTCGAGAATGAAGCTTACTTTGGATATAAATTGACCAAATATGAAAACATAGTTAGTTGTTAAAGTTCAATTGCATTAGTCCTAAAAAATACATAGATAACATTGCTGGGTAATCTCTTTCTCTCTCTCTTTCTTGGGACATCTTACACAAATCGACCTAGTCCCACGGTAAGCTCAATTAAGGCTTGTCATGTGGATACCAGGCGACGATAAATATAATAGATAGATACATACAGATACTTAAATACATAGACAGCCATGACCAAGTGACAAACATTTGTATTAAATAAATACACAAAGAATGCCCTCGCCGGGATTCGAACCCGAAACCTCCAGCTTCGTAAGCTGGGTCACTACCAAGACAAATTCAGCATTTACTTGTAATATTAATACCACGAAATAATAAGTAGGTACATAATTCAACACTGGTTAGTTAAATTACTAAAAAATATTACTTTTACTGCTAATACAAGTGGAATTTTTAACACTTTTTAACACTATTAATCAGATAAGGACTTCGGTTGTATTACAAGTTACAAGCTTTCGAGAAATAGGCCTGTCATGCTTGTGGTGATACGAAATCCTCAGAACGTAATTCTAAAACATTTTTCTAAAAACGCTGCGTTTTAACGCACATTGCGTTCCTGAAAAGTATCCCTAGCGGTATAAATTCCAACCATTTGTGGAATAGGTGGCAATCGCGAAAAACTTTGCTTTTCATTAAAATAGCATTATTAACTTTGGCAACTCGGAAATTATTTCGGTTACCAAGTATCCATGATGTTCTGAAGTAATTTTAAATGTTGGAGTTTCTTTGTAATATAAATTAGTATTGTATCTTTACCTGTAAGTAGCAATAAGTTACAGAACATTCTCAAAATTACTCGACATGTTTCGACCCATTAAGAGGGTTCTCGTTCGGAGCACCCTAGGCCAAGGCCCGACGCGTACTCACGTCGCGCTTACACACGTACGCGTCGGGCTTTGGCTGTGGGTGCTCCGGACGAAGACCGTCTTAATGGGTGGAAACATGTCGAGCAATCATCGACTTAAATACGTGACGTAATACGTTTTAATATGTTTGAGTCTCACGTCAGTTATAATTCAAAAATTATCAAATTACTAAAAATTACTGGAGATTTTTGGGCGTGTGGTGACGGCAGTAAGAATACATTTGTCACCACCCCAACTCTTCCTGCGGGTGTCGTAAGAGTCGACTAAGGGATTGAAGTGTCGCTGACCATTATTTGATAAAAGATTGATGATGAGCAGCAGCGTCATCATAGTGGACACTTTACTGCAATCGCCAATCCGCTTGCCCAGCGTGGCAATTATGGGCGTTTACCTCCTAATGCGTATAGCATAGTTAATAAGAGAGGCCTACGTCCTGCAGTGGACTATTATAGGCTGACGCATGCATGCATAAATATTAATCAAGCCGACAAAGCATTGCAATAAAATGTAGAAAAAATCATTTTTTAGTTGGGGTGGTGACAAATGTATTCTTACTGCCATCACCACACGGCCAAATAACGAATTAATATGTAGGTACACCTGTACCAAATTGCAAATTTCTAGTACTAACGGCCACTGAGCTCTGCTGTGGAAATAAATAAATAAATAAATATCTTGGGACATCTTACACAAATCAACCTAGTCCCACGGTAAGCTCAATTAAGGCTTGTGATGTGGGTACCAGGCGACGATATATATAATAGATAGATACATATAGCTACTTATGTACATAGACAACCATGACCAAGGAACAAATATTTGTGATAAATAAATACACAAATAATGCCCTCGCCGGGATTCGAACCCGGAACGACGGTCAGAGCGAAACTATAAGGGTTCCTAGTTTACTACGGAACCCTAATACAGGTGTTTTTTTTAATTTAAATTGAAATTGAAATAATTTATTTCAGACCGTGGTCCATATTTTGTTAGTAGGTATACAAAGTAATAATATTAATAATAAAATGGGTTAGTGTGGTACAAACAAAAATAAAAAATATAAAATATTTTAAAATAAAAATTAAACCGCCTTCAAAAATTCGCCCGAACTAAAAAGTTAAAAATAATTTTAGTTCCTACTTCTTAGGATTTCCTACCCAAACCTTTAAACCTTTTACCCTATTCATTGAAAAAAAATATTATGGCTAGGTATTCTACAGATTTCTTAGAAGTCGGTGCCAAGCCAAATACGTTCATAGGTATATTTTAGATAGAGCTTTGTAACTTACTGTCACTCCGATTATGTTTTTATCAACAGAATGATATACCTCAGTCATTTTGATGAAAGCATAACCGGAGTGACAGTAAGTTATAAAGCTCTATAAAATACAGTCATATACTCGCGAAGTGAACATATTTGGCTTGGCACCGACTTCTAAGAAATCTGTAGAATACCTAGCCATAATATTTTTTTTCAATGAATAGGGTAAAAGGTTTAAAGGTTTGGGTAGGAAATCCTAAGAAGTAGGAACTAAAATTATTTTTAACTTTTTAGTTCGGGCGAATATTTGAAGGCGGTTTAATTTTTATTTTAAAATATTTTATTTTTTGCTTTTTAGTAGTGTAAACTCGTTATTTAGTATGCTCTTAATACTTATAATTAGAATGTACTGCACTGTAATAGGCCAGAAATCCTGAACTGAATAACTTAAATATTCAAAAAATTATCGCATTATCAAGGAGAAATACATTGTATCATCAGCAGGTACCTATGGATAATTTCAAAGATTATAGGTAACAGCTTTAGCATGCCTTTATTATTTAAAGAATCACTAACCGCTAACCAACATGTCATAACTACTAAGCAAACACTTGAATAGATCTCTAAAATGTATGACAGTTGTTATATTAAAATAAGTATCCTCCAACTCCTAATCGTTAAGGAGTTATACCTTTCGTCATCAGCTCACCAACATGCGACTTTGGCCACCTAAAGGCAAATACTCAAATAGCTTCCAAAATACATGAACTATGTTATATTTAAAGAATTGTCCCCCAACTCCTAATCTCTAAGGAGTTGTACAGTCAACCAATTGGAACCCTAGGCCACTCAGGAACCATGTCAAAGTAACGTTATCAATCAGATTGTAAGATATTTCAAACGGCTTTTCATTTTGACATGGTTCTAGAGTGGCCTAGGGTTCCAATTGGTCGAGTGTACCTTCCATCATCAGTTCACTGACATGAAAGGATGAACACCTAAACGCAAATACTCGAATAGCTTCCAAAATACATGAAATATGTTATATTTAAAGAATTGTCCCCCAACTCCTAATCTCTAAGGAGTTGTACCTTTCATCATCAGCTCACCAACATGAAAGGATGACCACCTAAAGGCAAATACTCAAATAGCTTCCAAAATACACGAAATATGTTATACTTAAAGAATTATCCCCCAACTCCTAATTGCTAAGGAGTTGTACCTTCCATCATCAGATCACCAACTTAAAACATTCATGACTAGACGCAAATACTTGATTAGTCTTCGAAAATAAATGAAAAATGTCATGCGTGCCTACAACATTTGAAGAGTTCCCTCGATTTCTCCAGGATTCCATCATCAGATCTGAATTCGGTGACAATGGGACCAACTAGAAGGTATACCCTTTCAAACAAAAAAATAATTTTTCAAATCGGTCCACGCGTCTTCGAGTAATCGGGGAACATACATAAAAAAAAAAAAAGATTTCGACGAATTGTAAACCTCCTCCTTTTTGAAGTCGGTTAAAAAATAAAAACTAAAATTAAAAACTACGGGAGTTGCAGACCAGACTGGGCTTACCATGGAGCTGCATCCAGTGTTTTTGGAAAGGACAGTCCGGCCTGCCGCTCACAATGGACAGGATGCTATTAGTGCTGCCGCGCACACGTCTCGCCAGGGATGCGGCCCGCTTGCGTATAATCGCGTGGAAACCATCCGTGCGCGCCTCCGCAAACATACCGGACGCACTGCAGTGTCGCGGCAGCCCCAATAACATCCTGAACGCATTGTTATACTGAACCCTAAAAATGTTCAGTGTTTTCTGAGTAAACTTCACCCACAGGCTGCACGTGTAGAAGTTTTGGCAGAAAGCTTTAAAAAGCAAGATTTTAACATCTTTTGTACAACGTGCAAACCTGCGGGCGAGCATGTTACTTCTAACAGCTAAAGCTCTTCTCTCCCTTTCAACGTCTACTCCATCCGATAAGTCATCGGTCAGCCAGTGACCAAGGTATTTAAATTGTGACACCCGCTTAATTTCACTCGCATATAGGAACGCTGGTGGTACAATATCCACACGAACACCTTGCGGCCTAAATACGAGGAGTTCGGTTTTTTTTATATTGTACATTAACCCATGACTCACCGCATATGTTTCACAAATTTTAAGAAGCTTATTCAAGGCACTAATTGCGGGAGTCAGCAACACCATGTCATCCGCATAGCTTAAATTATTGATGGTGGTACCGTCAATGGAGCAACCGACTTTAGTGTTGCTGAGTTCCACAATTAGGCTATTTATGTACAAGTTGAAGAGTTTAGGTGACGTCAACCCTCCCTGTCTAACTCCACACCTCAACCTGTACACATCTGAATAACCTCCCGCCCACTTGACAGTATTTGTCTGGTTTTCATACCAGAAGCGAAACAGCTCTATGACCCCCTCAGGGAGGTCCGTCTCGCGACGTAACTTGGCCCAAAGTACATCATAAGCCACGAGATCGAAAGCTTTTGAGAGATCCAGGAAGCACGCGTAAACTGGTGTCTTCCTGGATGTATAATATTGGACAGTATGCTTGAGGCATAGCACCGCCGCCTCCGTCGATAATCCAGGTCTGAATCCAAATTGGGCATCATGAAAAGACAGGTGCTTTGTTAAGATGCGATCTAGCAAACTATCCAATATTTTAGCTATTATTGTGGCCAGTGAAATCGGTCTATAATTACATCTATCAGACACATCTCCGGTTTTATTTTTTACCAACGGAATGACAACTGTTCGCATGAGGGCATCGGGCAAATATGAATGGCGGAAACACAAGTTAAATAGAAGGGCAAGTACCCTTGGCAAGTGGACCCCCGCATGTTGCAGATGCTCAATACTCAAGCCGTCATGCCCTGGGGACTTTCCTCTAGTCATATTTTTAATTACGTAAGAAACTTCAGCCCCCGTAAAATTAACAATGGGTGTTGACACACGACGACTCTGAGCGTCGACCCCCCCATGCACAGGCTGTCTGTCCGGTAGCTCGACCTTGAAATGCTCCATAAACAGGTTCGCTATGTTTTGGGGTTCAACTTCCCCATCCACACTTATAGGAAGGCTCGCCCTCGGACTGAGTTTACTTGTTTCCTTCCAAAAGTTACGAAAGTTTTTCTTAGCATGATGTGACGCTGATATATTCATTTTAATTTGCTCCTCATGCTCCTAACACCATTTAAGCCGTGTTTTAAACGCTTTTCTGGACACGCGCATATCTTCGTAAATAGGGCCTTGAGATGGTTTACCAAATGAAACCCAAATTTGAAAACAACGACGAGCCTCCCTGTGCAGATCCTTTACGTGTTTATTCCAACCCACTACATGGTACTTACCCCTACGCGTCCTGCTGATGGAGCACTCCTCCGCCGCGCCACTCAGTATTCGTATGATGGTGTTGTACAACTCATCTAGAACCTTCCTATGGCTAACGTCACTACACACACCGTGAGAGCACTCCCTAAGTGATGTCGGAAAATCCACGCTTCTAAGTTGCTCATTACACAACGTAGTATAATGTTCTATTTGCTCACAATCTCTTTCACCCCAAATAACGGTATTTACAGTCGAGTTTATTACATTTACTTTGACTCGCAGCATCTTTATATCACACGTAATTTCTAAGGGAAAGTGGTCGGACCAATATGTACCATATTTTACGCGTACATCTAAAACAGATTCCCAAGCCGCTTTTGTGACCACACAGTGGTCCAACCACCTTGTACATCCATGCGCATCGCTAACAAAAGTGTACGTATTACGTATTTGTGATTGTAATTTTTCCGTATCTGCACAAACCCAATTTTGGAAGTTACAAAATGAAACCAGTTCATTCCAAAAAGGTTCATTCGGGTGAGCAATGCTCACCCGAATGAACTCACTGCTCACTGAGCATTGAAGTCCCCTAAAATAAAAACCGTTTCAATGTCATAACTGTCTATTACGGCACTGATTTCACCCGAACACTGTGTAAACTCCGTTAAATTGTCTGCGCAATCCGTAGGCATATAAACCGAAAACACTAACAACGAACACTCCAACGTCGTAACTTTAATTGCAGTAACACGATCACTGTTACAATTTACAACGACTACTGAATCAAACGCACATTTACGCCATAACAGTGCTACACCACCGTAGGGACGCCCTCGCATCAGGCCGGCCGCTGTGTCCATCGCCGATACACCCGTAGATCCGAAGTCCGTACTGATTGTACCTAAAATAGGTAACTCATCCGTCGTCAGCCAGGTTTCCTGCAACGCGATTACGTCACAACTGCGACATAGATCTCGTATGCAATTGACCGAGCGTTTCGCAGATTTACAATTAAAACTAGCAAATTTGCACCGGTTGGGACGTATAATATCGTTTTTATTGTTTGAACACATAATTTAGTTTTTTATATCACGTTTTTCACGTCTATCAAATTCTACAAAACGCCTATATGTCACACCCTCAGGCCATAGCGACTTATTCATGAAAGCATTCAACTTATTTTTGGGTATGTAAACTTTATACGAGTCATAGTCTTTTTCTTTCCTTGAAATAATTTTATGTAGCATATTCTCGACTCTGACTTGCGTTCTCTCTTCAATATAGTTTATCATATCCGTCACTTTGGTTTCCTTGTCCACAAAGTTGATAAACAGCGGAATTCTGACCTCAGCAGCCTTAAAAGTTGTTTAATGAAATGAGTGGCGAATTTTGACAAAAACTTGTTTAAAAGGGACACTGGGTGAATATCTGAGCGTTTTAGCCGCCTCATTATGGTTACAATGTGCTACATTGTCATTTGAAGGAGGCACGGTACCTTATACAAGTGACGAAGTATTGAGACGTTTAGAAACTTGGGTGTAAATGTTGCCACCAAAATTAGGCGGTTAAAACACTCAGATATTCACCCGGGTAGGATAATGGTAGGATTCTAGACAGGTTATCTCCTCTACGGGTATACTGGCTGTTAAGGCGACAATTAATGTCAAGAGTAGACTGACCTTAAGCACTAACGAGAATGTACTATTCCACAGTGTATTGAAACATGTTGTTATATAACTGCAATTCTCAAAAAAAATTTACATTTGGTACACGTTTGGGTTCCGTAGTAAACTAGGCCTTATATAGGCACTGGTCTCACCGCGAGCTACTAAGGTATGAACTATCGGCTATAAACACGAACAAAAAGATACGCACTCCCGTGTAAAAAAAGAGACACGGCGATACTCGCCCGGCGGTGATAGCTGATAGCTGGGTGAGTATCGCTATGTCTCTTTTATTTACACGGGAGTGCGTATCTTTTGTTCGTGTTTATAGCCGATAGTTCATAGTAGTAGCTCGCGGTGAGACCAGTGCCATAAGCTTAAAAAAACCTTATATAAGTTTTAACTTAACATGGTCAATATGGTCAAATACATGATTAGTATGACTTAAAACGGGATATTTACTATGCAAATTGCAATTATTGAGCACCATTAAAACATCGCCACCCGTTTCGAATTTCATGTTTTCGCACTTGTGTCCTAATGTACTATTTTAGGTGCCTTCTTTACTAATAAAGTGGGGATTTTTTTTTCTGTACCTAATCTTAGGAGTATCATTGCATAGTCTCTTTTTATATTGGCACAACAAAGTGGCTCCACTCCTGATCGCAAGTGAAAAGTGTAGCCCAAATCGCGGCGGCAACGAACAGGAGACCAGCAGTAACTTGTCAGTTGCCACCGCCTTGCTGACCCGCTAGAAGCTTCTTAAAAAGAATAAGGGTCTCAAAAGATTTTTTTTTAGTCAATATTTTCGGTGTCCTCTAACTTTTATCCGTGGGTATAGAATAAATATGAAATGTTTTCTCATTGGAGGACGGGCTCGACTTGCCATCAAACTTTCAACCAATCTACTTGTAGTGAAACAGATTACAGATGTAAAAGAAAAAACAACTAATATGGCATGTGGCCAATGCTGTCATATTATGACGGTTGCAAGTCGAATGTGGCTTATGACCTTACTCAACACTGAGACCGAAGGGCGCTGTAAATTGCTTTATTGCGATACTAATTCTGTATGAGACTTTATTGAAGCGCGATTCAGACTTTATCTATTGATCTCAAAGCTCTATTGGGCAAGTTTTTTTCTGTTGTCCCCCACTTTTTTTATTCGGAACTTTAAATATGATTTCCCCTCAGAATCGCGAGCTTTCGATCATATACAAAATACCTACAGGTCTAGGAAAGTGGGGAGGGGACAATTTTGAAAAAAAAAGCGGCCAAGAGCATGTCACGCCACGCTCAGTGTAGGGTTCCGTAGTTATTCAAAAGCGGCTGGGCCGATTATGTTCCAAATAATTTTATTTTATTTATTATACTATTTTACAAAATATTAAATAAATTTATGATAATATCAATAATTTACTTTTGTTGTAAATTTGTTGTATTCAGGTTAATACTGGATTTTCATACACATGTCTGGTTTCACATATTTTTGTTTATGTTCAAATTCAAATATTCATAAATTATGAATGCATTTTCGACATATTTTGTCATTAAATGTATAAAAACCTGGGTTTTCCATTCCAAGGGTTCTTTCGTTTTGATCGCGAAACAATTAAGACATCGTCTCATTAAGTGATAGATTCCCTGGAGTTCGAAGCTCTGCCCAAACACTACACTTAAATATTACATTGGTAACTTAGTGATACATTGGCCAGCGATCGCCTAGTCTTGGGAAGGACGCCTATGTTGTGAACCGAATAGTAACAGAGATTCTTTGATGTGAAACAAGCTCTAAACCTTTGGACACAAAACCAGTAGATATTTGAACAGGTAATAATAAAGACAATTGATTATTTAATGAAAGGAAAACGTGACATTGTTATTATTGATTTTGACTGCAATGCATTGATAAAACGTAGGAGAGATATTGCTATGCAGGTACCAAAAACTAATACTGTCTTTGCCAGTAGACAATTTAATAAACGATCGTCGCATTTATATAACGCATTGAATAAGAAACTAGATATATATACAAATACACAATACCTACGAGATAAAAAATTACAAGCTGGTTGGAAAGTAAAAATTACGAAGAGGTGGAGGAATTACTGGAAATTGTAACCTAACCACACACCGTTACGCACACACACACATCACTCGCACACACACTCGCACACACACACACAACACACGCACACATTAAAATCAGTCACATATTTAAATTATAAAATAGTTGTAAGTAAGCATTAGTTTAATAGGTATTTATAATTATGTAAGTATGGAAGAGCGGTGCCTCCCGGCACAGGTTATTTTGCAAATAACTTAAAGGGAGACACGTACCAATACTCGTAATTTTTTGTACAACCTATTAACGGAATAAAGAATTTTGATTTTTTTTAACGAATTTTAAAATAGATGATAAGATTTTAAGATAGAGTTTTGATATTATTGAGCACTGAAATTTAAGTTTATTGATTAGTGTTGAGAATTGAGTACTGAGATCAATTGGTAATGATAGAATACGGCTCTAGGCTATGAAATGAGATATTAATTACAATTACTCCTAGCATTAATATCCTTAGCAATGACGTGTAATAATTGGTAATGAATCTATTAAAACAATGTTAGTAACAAAAATAAAAACAAAAACTACACTACGCTAAACTAAACCCACCTTAAGAACTACGAGGACCTAAACTATACATACAAATGTATTGATTCAATGCAGTAGACCACTAAATGACTATGATTTAAAAAAAAATGAGTGGTTTAGGTGGTAATATTTTGATACTAAAGGAACTTTCAGTTTATTTCTCTTGGGTTCCCAGAAATATTACTTTAACAAGATCTTAATATTTATTTATTGGCCTCTGGCCAGCATGTTATTCACTAAGGAAACCGCCTTGCTAACAGCGCTGTGCCAGCGCTGCGGCAGCGTCGAGCCTAAAAATGGTATTCACTAATGCACTTTAAACGACACTAGCGCTCGGCGACGAATGCGGCGTGAACTGGAACTACACTGCGTCGAGAGTTACCGCCTACAGTTCGACGACGAGCTGTTCTACGTTAATGAATACCGTTTTTCGCAGCGCTGCGCTCGACGTCGAAGTGAAGGCTGTCTCGTCGTCGAGCTTGTTGATGAACGCAGCGTCGAATGTGTGAATAAAAGAATAGCATAGCAGACCGCAACCTTCTCCTTTTTTGAAGTCGGTTAAAAATAATTTAGTTGGCAACAGCATTGAGTATTTCCGTAGTAACTGGTTATAGGAGCACGGTGAAAGGCACGGACGGAAGTTATTCGTTCGCGTATTGTGAATGATTGGCAAAGGGTCGGGTTAAAAGGTCGGAAGGACATGGGATGCATGGAGTAGTGCTTTTGTTATTTTAATTGGACTAATTTATTTTTATTCATTTGTTTAAACTTTATTGCACATAAAAAAGTAGAAATGGCAGACTTAATTCCTTAACCCTTAATCAAACACGAGTCACACCAAAATTTCATTGGTTTTTGCCCTTATCAGTGAGACACAAGATTAAAAACAGGTGGGAAACATATTCTCATTATCCGATTAAGGGTTAAGGCATTCACCATTACACTATTGGGAAAAAAAAAAGTTTGTGTGATGCAGGCTTTTGTATTCCAAAAAATAAAATATCTAGATACTTAATGATATGTTCTATACTATATATACTTACACAAATACTTTTTATAATATACTAATATATAACTTTATATATATGGAATGGTTAAAACAATGTAGCTGTAATGAAAATCACAATTTGACCGTCTGTTCATTTACTTATGATCCAAGTGTAAGTGTTACATTTTATCTGGATAAGTATTATTTTGATATCTAGACATAATAGCAATCATATTTGCACAATTAATAAAATAAACAAGCGAGATATTGGTCACTTTCATTACACTAACTTTCAGTGGGCTAATTATAGGCTGATGATGTAATAATAATAATAATACTCTTTATTGTTAACCAGAAAATAAACAAATAAAACTACAGACAAAAAAAAACTAAAACAGTTCCCGGCAACCAGACAATCTTTGGGTAATGGAAACTTTCATAATTACATTTAAGAAGTTTAGTAGGCAAATCAAAACTGAGAACATAAAAATAACAAAAGGCAGACTATAAACTTACATACATACATAGATATGTAAACATACATACAATAAAATAATACAATATATATATATACAGTGTGTGTCTTTCATAACGACATTCCTTTTAAGGGGTGTAAGTACAAGTCTTAATGCACTGAAATTAGCATATTTAGTTAAAGTATTTAAAAAAAAAATCATACAAATTAATTCGGCACGCAATGTATCAGTAATAACAATAACTAATAAATTAAACCTAACAATTGACATATGATTTCATTGAAATCTCGCTCTTAGTGACATCCTGACAATTACAATTAATTACCTACCTATTTACATCCTACATGTCGGTGACACTTTTCGATGACAAGTCCGTCAAAAATCATGACCCTTGTTCATAAGAAAAGGACTTAACAGCCCAGGGTGCCTAGCCAAGTTGCCAATGGCTATCGCTCAGTAGCGTATTTTAGTTTTCCGTCTTTTTCATTCTTTCTTATAAGTGCGACAGAGACGATTAAGCGCTAGGTAATTATGTGTTAACTATGAAGG
>JALPQI010021304.1:0-19856 GCA_025490895.1 Thaumatotibia leucotreta
CTATTGGGATTTGGGATGCATAGGTACTAACAAATGTAATAATATAGTTACGCATAATGCCTTCTAGCCGAAATATTGATACGGCGATTCGCCGGTCGAATACGGTCGGTAGCGGGAGGGATAGTCGTTCCGTTCCACCCTGTACAGGTACGGAATTTAATTAAAAAATACAAAGCCGATCACATTTATTTATTTTTAGTTACAATATTTAGATATTAATACAGGTATAAGGTGAAAATCGTAAAGAAAAACGTACCCCCCTTATTCATAAATGTTTCCTTACTTAGCAAGCCGCTAAGTATTGTTTGTCCGTTTCGGTCCTATCAGAGATTATAGGGTATGGGTACTATCAAATAGGGTGGTCAGATCAAAATGTCTATAAGAGCGAAATGGACAAACAATACTTAACAGCTTGCTAGGTTAGGAGACCTTTATGTGTAAAGGGGTTATTGTATGTAGAAGTACACCGGATTTCTCAAGTGCATCCGTTTCAGCAACAGGTCTCTAGTCGCCTACCTAGCTGCTTTTTTCTTAAGCCATGGCCGGACTAGACATGGGAAATGAACTTGACAATTCTTTCCCTGTTAACTGTCATGTTGCTGATTCGGCGGAGCACTGTTTAAAAATTATAACTTTTAGCTTCTCTATCAAAGTTCTTACTTTTAACATAAGAAGCCTTCAACATAACTTTAACCAGTTTCTAGTAACCTTCAACCGACTAAAAATTGATTTTGACGTTGTTGTTCTGACTGAATGTTGGCTGAAGGACGGGTCTGCTATTGGTCAACTCGAGGGATATAATTCTTTCCGCACTGTAAGATCTTATATTCAAGCTAGCGGTGTAGTCGCGTATGTCAGGAAAGACCTAAATGCTATAGTTACCGAACCACTAATTCAGGACACGGATTGTCCTTTTATACGTGTACCAGATCATTTTTCATTGCTAGGTTTATACCGTTCTCCTTCTTTTGTGAACCCTTTTCCCTTCATTCACTCCTTAGATTCGTTTATTAAAAATGATACTCTGAGCCCTAACTGCTTTATAGTTACGGGTGATATTAATATCAACATTAACTCTCCGTCAGATGTTCATGTTTTGGAATACCTATATATGTTGGCTGGTTTAGGCTTTATACCGGCTATTGATAAACCTACGAGAAATAACACCTGCCTTGATCATTTCTTTGTGAGGTCGGTGAAAGATTTTGCGTCGGCAGTTTGTGTCTCTGATATTACTGACCACGACTTAGTTATGATCGGCCTTACGACTCCTAACAAAGCTAAGCCCGCCAAACCATCCAGATTTGTTATCAAGCATGATTTTAAAGCTATGTGTGCGGAACTTGAACACGAGAACTGGCAGGCAGTCACTAGTAGGACTTGAGCTTCTGAAGCCGCCGATACATTCTCCTCTATATTGACTAAATTAGTATCAAAATATACATCTCGTAAATTTGTAAGTAATTCAAAACTTATTTTAAAACCTTGGATGACTCCAGGTTTGATTAAATGTGCTAGAGTCAAGGATAAACTGCACCTTAATTACAAGAAAAATCCACTAAATGAAATAGCGAAAGTAACTTATACCAGATACCGGAACTTTTATATAAATATTTTGCGAAATACCAAGCATGACTATGATCGGAGGCAACTTTTAGATAACAAAGATAACCCAAGGAAGCTTTGGAATACTATCAGAGACATAACTCACCTCAAGCGGGATAGGCATACACCCCATGAATTAGCGTCTATTAAACCTAATATTTCTGATTCCCTCAATTACACCAATGATTTTTTCTCATCAGTGGGTAAAAACCTGGCAACTAACACACTCCTCAAAAAAAACACTACCGAGGCAAATCTTGCATCTGAAGTTACTGTAACTAATTCCTCCTTTAAGTCTATGTTTTTAAATCCTACTGATGTTAGTGAAGTAGAGGAATTAATAATGTCCTTGAAGTGCAATTGCGCGTCCGGTATCGACGATATAAACACGAGTATCCTAAAGAATCTAAAAGCCTATATCGTCAAGCCGCTTGTTTATATTTTTAACCTGAGCATTTCTTCAGGCTGTTTTCCAGAAGGATGGAAGGTTGCTGCCTTGGTCCCAATTCACAAAGGAGGTGACAAGAGCTATCCGGGAAATTATCGTCCTATTTCTCTCCTTAGTAATTTATCTAAGATGCTAGAAAAGATTGTTAATAAACAATTTATTAATTTCCTTGAAGCGGGACACCTGCTCTCTCAAAGACAATTTGGTTTTCGGAAAGGCAAGTCTACTGAACAGGCTGCCACCTTGCTGGTCAATCTTGTCTCGTCTTACCTTGACAAAGTTGAATCTTGCGTGGGAATCTTCTTGGACCTGGCCAAGGCGTTTGACACCGTCTCAATCCCGATATTGCTGAGGAAACTTGAACTGTTGGGAATTCGTGGTATCGCTTGGAGTTGGTTCAATAGTTATCTCACGAACCGGAAGCAGTGTGTCAAATTCAGTGGCTTGGTCAGTGCATCAGTCCCGATATCCTTCGGTGTACCGCAGGGAAGTATTCTCGGTCCTACCCTGTTTCTGATTTACCTTAACGACATGCTCTCTTTATCTGTTAGACAGGCTGAGATCATCTGCTATGCGGACGACACTGCTCTGCTATTCCACGATGTTTCCTGGGATCGTTGTTTTGCAGCTGCGGAAACAGGTCTGTCGGTGATCGCCAAATGGCTTGCTGACAACCTGCTTTCGCTCAATATTTTAAAAACAAATTATTTGTGTTTTTACAAAACTGGTTCCTCTGCCCCCCGCTCACGTCCTGATCTCAAGCTCTTTTATGACAGTTCACCACATTCAATTATTAATTCAAGTGGAGTCTGCGATGTAGTGAAGAGTTGTAAATCTATTAAGTATTTGGGCATTACACTGGATGAAAATCTAAACTTTAAGAAACACATCGAGGCAGTGTCGGCCAGAGTCAGAAAGGTAGTATTCATTATGAAGTTACTAAGAAAATCTGCGTCAATGGAATTACTAAAACTTGTATATGTTTCGATGTGTGAGTCTATCCTGTCGTACTGTATTGGCGTCTGGGGGGGTTCCACTAGCTCTGCACTTCTACCTCTTGAAAGAGCTCAGCGGTTTGTTCTTAAAGTTATGCTTGGGAAGCCCCGGTGGTTCTCTACGGTTGCCCTTTTTCAACTCGCTGACGTCCTCAGTGTTAGACAATTAATGATTCTGCGAGTTACAATGGATATACACCTTAATACTTTAAAATCTAAAGAATATCCTGTTCTTATTAGTAAACGTATTTTTAAAATACCTATTCCTAGCGTAAATACTGTATTTGCAAGGCGATTCCCTAGGTCTCTGCATCCGTATATTTACAATTCAGTAGAAAAAGCATGTCACATTGCTAGTAATTCTCCTCGTGAAGCAAAAATCAAGATTCGGAACTGGTTGAAAGGACTTGGCTACAGCCAAACCGAGAAGCTCCTAAAGGTCTTAACTTAAAATGATAATTACATACATCTACGATCTCAAAAACGGCCTCTCACCCACTCCTATAACATTATCTCTCTCACACACACACACACACACGCACCCACTCACACACGTTCCCACTCACACGTACACTTCCTAACACACAAACATACAGACAGATATTGTTTACTCAATAGATATAAGTATCAGTGTAATTAGTCTCGCTCATCTTTCAATAAATCTTTAGTATCATATTTTTTGTAAAGTGAATCTTAGCAACGGCTGTAGGTAATCGAAGTAAAACAAAATGTAAATCACTTCCTTTAAAACCGAATCTGGTCGCCACGTGACAGGCATTGCCTAGTGTGGGGCCGCAGGATATTTTTGTATTAGTTTTAAGGTTTTTCATTGCAAATAAATAATTTTTATTTTTTTTTTTTATTTTTTTTTATTTTTTAATATGGCGCTTAAGTTATTATTATTCAAACATGTAAAACGAAATGTCTTATACAAATACGTTACTAACACATGCAACGATTTTAAGTTTTCACCTGTATGGCTATCATGAGCTGCCGCCGATAGTTTAACGCGGACATACTTTTTATCTATTCCGCCCATACTCGCGCATTGGTCCGTAGCCGTACCATGACTTTGCAAGTTTCGGTAACGTTATGTTTTTCTCGATAGCTCGATCTCGGCTCGCCCTACGCTACGCGATCCACTCACGCTTTCACTCTATCAGCTGGAGGGCCGCAGGCCCAACGGCTCGCCCTACGCTACGCGATCCACTCACGCTGTCACTCTATCAGCTGGAGGGCCGCAGGCCCAACGGCTCCCCCTACGCTACGCGATCCACTCACGCTGTCACTCTATCAGCTGGAGGGCCACAGGCCCGACGGCTCGCCCTACGCGATCCACTCACTCTGTCACTCTATCAGCTGGAGGGCCGCAGGCCCAACGGCTCGCCCTACGCTACGCGATCCACTCACGCTGTCACTCTATCAGCTGGAGGGCCGCAGGCCCAACGGCTCCCCCTACGCTACGCGATCCACTCACGCTGTCACTCTATCAGCTGGAGGGCCACAGGCCCGACGGCTCGCCCTACGCGATCCACTCACGCTGTCACTCTATCAGCTGGAGGGCCGCAGGCCCAACGGCTCCCCCTACGCTACGCGATCCACTCACGCTGTCACTCTATCAGCTGGAGGGCCACAGGCCCGACGGCTCGCCCTACGCGATCCACTCACTCTGTCACTCTATCAGCTGGAGGGCCGCAGGGCCGATGGCTCGCCGGCCATCGCGCTCGCTTCATCATGTCAGCGCGAGGGCGAGCGCGAGCGCGATAGAATGCATCACCACCAGCACCACCCACTCGTACTCGCTATTGTTAGTATTGTAGTTATTGGCGCGACCTAGAAACTAAACGCGGGTTAATAACGCCGCGGTAGCTCATGATACGGCTACTGTATCGAGTAAAACCTAACGTGTCCTTTACTTTCCAACTCATGGTACGGCTATTAGAGGGATTGAAAGTAAGTCCGCGGTAAGCTCATGATGGCAGTTCATGGCGCTGTATTTCTATTTTTATAATGCATCGTTCCCGTCGTTTTCAGTCCGGCGAGTGTTGTCCGCTACCAGTAATGGTATCTGTAACATACAAAACAATTTTTAAACGACTTCAAAAAAGGAAAAGGTTCTCAATTAGACTGTTTTTAGGGTTTCTTATAGAATACTTTAACATAAAACAATTTCGAACATAATCGGCCCAGCCGTTTTTGAATAACCCTACTCTGAGCATGGCCCGACATGCTTTTGGCCGTTTTTTTGTATTTCATCATCCAGGGGACAATTTTGTATACTTAGTTTGCTGGAAGATAATATCCTACAAGCCTTACTATCCCGATTAGTGAGCTACCCATCTTGGAAAAGCCACATAACTGTCAAATTAATCAAAGCTTTGTACATTTTAATTCTAGGATGATATGGCAAAATTTACCAATTACATTCTTCAAATTCGAATTCGAAACACCGTGATGCTCTTTCATTGGCCGAGCTCACACAGCTCCGCTCAGTGGAGCCGCACCTTTAAACTGTGATTTCAATGATGACCCAAATGATCTTGGAGATATTGGTTGAAGAATGTTTAAATTTTTTTTATTTGGCGACTATTGAAAATTATGGCTGTTAGGAAAAAAATATGGCAGATTTTGTTATTACCTTGGCCTGAAATAGTGCGGCCGGTAATAATTAGGATATCTCCAATTTGGCCTGTCCCAGCTATTTCTGAAGTAAGGCCAGTAGTAAGAGTTAGCGTCCGTTTTAAGGTCTGTGTCGAGTGTTTCTGGTTGCACTTGCGCACCGGGTATAGGCCCTTCGATAGAAAACGGAACGCTGTCAACTGATAAAGGTCCTCTTTGTGGGTCGAAAGTTTCTTTGACTGGGTTCTTGACAGAGTCAAAAGGGTCATTTTGGGAGACCTCGTCTCTTTCTGGATAGGCAGCGTCTGGTGTAAGCACGATGGTTTTCTCGTCAAGCGGGTAGGCTTTACAAGCGCCTGCTATGAGCAGGAGAGAAAATAGTTTTCTCATCTGAAAAGGAAAAATGAATTCGAAAAATCGCATTTTTAGGGTTCCGAAGTCAACTAGGACTTATAATTTTACTTTGTCTGTCTGTGTGTCTGTCCGTCTGTCCGTGCGTCCGTCCGCGGATAATCTCAGTGTCTCGTTAGAACAAGAAAGCTGAAATTTGTTACCTACCTATATGTAAATTAATCACACCGACAAAGTGGTAATAAAATAAAATAAGTGGGCAATGATAGTTTTTCATTTCAACCCTATGTACCTATGTATATGTCTGATATATTGTTTGATACGTATTTAAAAAACAATAGGGGCTTACCGAAATCATTTTTGATCCAGTTTTAAATAATATGAAAAATACTCAAAAGTAGAACTTTATAAAAACTTTCTAGGAAAAATATTTTGAACTTAATAGGTTGAATAGTTTTTACGGAACCCTACACCGAACCAAGACCGACATGCTCTTGGCATGGCATCGTTTTTTGTTTTATTTATGGACAACAACAAAAATAGTGATCATGAGCATTGTATTCTGATCATGAAAAGGTAAGATAATTGTTTTGTGCACTAAAATGCGTGGATCTGACTTATTTATTTTTTAACTCATAATTTAATATTTTAAACGACCGATCTCATGCATATATATTATTATATTTAGTTTTACGTTTTGATAAAAAGGGGGTGCAACCTAGCTCAAATCCTTTCAAATTTAATATTATTTCTTAGTTTTATAGCAATTAGTATCAAAAAGATAACAGTTTTTTAGTTAAACGCCATAAACTATAAAAGTCCGATTTTTTTTTCGTTTATGGCGATACGTCCTATGGCGAATTTATTTTTTGTTTTTCTTGTAACATGTAATTGCATTTTCGTATATCCCTATAGGACTTATATAATATACCAAAATAGCAAAACACGACTTGCGATTTGTATGAATAACTTAGATAGCGGGCCTCCTGCCTTTTGAATTTCGTGTTTTTATTTTCAATTACAAAGTTCACTGACCGGATTTTACCCTTAAATTAATAGTACATTGTGCATCAAGGGAGGTAAGTACGGCATTACTAACGAGAGTGTTAGAAGCCCGACGCCGTTAGGCGGAGGGCTTTTATGACTCGAGTTAGTAAACCGCTTACCTGCCGTGATGCATACAATGTTTTTCATCACACTTGCCGTCAAAAAATAAGTTTAAAGACATAACATTATTAAATGACGTACTGGCATTTCTATTACTCCCTAGGGAATTTCACTTTTCTATTACTCCCGCTGCGCGCGCAAATAATGGCACGCTTAGGTAGCAAGTGTGATGAAAAGAATATTAAGTGCGCTATAAGGTCATTATTGCATGTTTTTCGTATCATAATTAGGTGAGATAGGCGATATTAAGCCGAAAACGTTTTGCTAAAACACAACATTTTTTTCCCCTCACTAGCTCGTAAAGTGCTCGTTTATCCTTTAATACGAACGTGTAAAAACGCATATTATTCACTTGTGTGGCAAAGTAATGACCTTGGTTTGGGAATAACAAAACGTAAAATGCTCATGGAAATCGTTCCATATTAATGATAATTAAATAATTTGTTTGAGAATTTAGTGTAAAATACAAACCTTTATATAATATGATGATTTTAACATATAAATCCTAAAATTCCATAAGTAACAATTGTTTTAGTGAATGATGATAAGATGACTAGATGCAATCACAAAACGCAGAAAATGTCAACATCAACATTGTCAAAGAATATTATAGGTTATAATCTTTATTTACCGACTCGAACACGCATAAAAATAGTAAACTAAACAACTTTCAGGGTGTTTTTCTGTTATAATTTTGTAAAAATAATGAATGAGAATGATTTAATAATGCATTGGCATTGGTGTGCAACTACAGGAATGTGTTAAAATCGTGCTGCGTTTACTTTTTCGTCCTAAGTTTACTGCGACAAAATCTTGCATTAAATACATGATGCATTTGGAAAATTATTATCCTTATTATTATTATATTATTACCCGATGATGATTGTAATGTGAACAAATAATTACCTTTTTTGAGTTTCCTCGCTATAGTGAGGGGAAAAGTTTTGTGTTACACACGGGTGCAAATGTATTTTACTTCTCGTATGTTAAAACACTCGCTGCGCTCAGAATTCTATTTTAGAACCACTCGCTTCGCTCGTGGTTCAACTATAGAATCCTTTCTCTTGCTCGTGTTTCAATTTCATACTCGCGGGTAAAATACAACTTTGCACCCTTGTATAACAAATAACTAATCTAGTTTACAAAAAAGAGTACTTTTTGAAGTCTCGAATCTCTGAAACTAGTTGGAAATTTGATATCAAAAAGCGTAAGGTTTTTTTAATAAAAATCATAATCTAAAAATTTACCGTAATTAATTTCGCAGTTTTTCACATACTACGCAGCTAAAACAACCTTTTTTTTGCTTGCAAACTGTGGTTTTATACTACCATATATGGTGTCTAAACAACATACCAAAAGTGAAGCGATACTACTTGATTTGCAAGTTTAGGGTAAAATGATGTACGGTTTGACCGTACTATAATAATAAAAAACTGAGTGGCCGTTATTTTCTATTGAGGAGTAGGTATATAAATCAGTTAAATCACATCACAAACCAATCACATGAACAAACAATCAGGGTCGCGTTTTATAAAGTTACATTTTACAATTTCGCTGTTTGCCTCTAACGCACGTACGTAATATTGACTAGAAAGAGAGGCGAACAGCAAAATTGTAAATTGTAACTTTATAAAAAGCGACCCAGATTGATTAGTAAGTAATACTAGGCACTAAAATTATCAAACTAGGTATAAACTTACCATTTTACAAAAGCAGCCAATTCAAATAATCTCAGCTTGGTTTGGGGCCCGTTCTTGGACTCTGCCGCCCCAGCCACAGCATCTCCTTATGAACTAAGAAATCTAGGGTAAGATGGTTAACACTGGATCACTTTATTTTTAAGCTGCCATATCTCACTTTAAAACTATGCTATATTTATTTTAACTATCACGATCATATTTTAACATGATCCTGCCTGCAACCACGGGTGTAGCATCATGCTTGAAACGTCAGGACAATATTTAATGTAACTTTACGCGATTGCGTTCCGTTGGTTATTAAAATAAAAAGTTTATGATGTTTAGACTATTAAGGTACAAGCATCATTTATCTAAGATGTTCACGATACTGATACTCAAAAATCTAGAGCGTAGTAATTTGGGTATTCGTCGACTGGTCGCATAAGATATACCGAACTATGTTCCAAAACTGGCAAATTGTAAAAACCCTGCTCTAAAAAAACGAAACTGTAATGAATTTCTTGAACTATACCTGTAAATTAAAAATAAACCAAAAAATCAGGTACTAGCTAGAGAAATAGAGATAGCTCATTGAACTGTTTGAATATAAATTATTAATATTAGATGTCATACACCAAATAAAAATAGACCAAGATCACCAACATCCGAGATGGGAATCGAACCCACGTACTCAGCTTTCGCGGCTGATACCTGTATATGTTTGAATACGTTTAATAAAATATTTTAAAATAAAAATAAAACCGCCTTCAAAAATTCGCCAGAACTAAAAAGTTTAAAATAATCTTATTTCCTACTTCTTAGGATTTCCTACCCAAACCTTTAAACCTTTTACCCTGTTCATTGAAATAAAATATTATGGCTAGGTATCCTACAGATTTCTTAGAAGTCGGTGCCAAGCCAAATACGTTCATAGGTATATTATATTAGATAGAGCTTTGTAACTTACTGTCACTCCGATTATGCTTTTATCAACAAAATGGTCTGCCTCAGTCATTTTCATGAAAGCATAACCGGAGTGACAGTAAGTTACCAAGAGCTCTATTAAATACATAATACTCGCGAAGTGAACATATTTGGCTTGGCACCGACTTCTAAGAAATCTGTAGGCTACCTAGCCATAATATTTTATTTCAATGAATAGGGTAAAAGGTTTAAAGGTTTGGGTAGAAAATCCTAAGAAGTAGGAAATAAGATTATTTTAAACTTTTTAGTTCTGGCGAATTTTTGAAGGCGGTTTTATTTTTATTTTAAAATATTTTATTTTTTGCTTTTTAGTAGTGTAATTTATTTAAAATCGTTATTTAATATGCTCTAAATACTTGTAATTAGAATGTACTGCACTGTGTAATAGGCCAGAAAACCTGAACTGGCTAACTTATATGAATATACAACAAACCGTCTGTGCGATATTCAAAGAATTATCCCATTATCAAGGAGTTATACAGTGTATCATCAGCAGGTAAAGGTATGAATCATTTCAAAGATTATAGGTAACAGCCTTAGCATGCCTATTTAAAGAATCACTAACCGCTAACCAACATGTCATAACTACTAAGCAAACACTTGAATAGATCTCGAAAATGTATGACAGTTGTTATATTCAAAGAATTATCCTCTAACTCCTAATCGTTAAGGAGTTATACCTTTCATCATCAGCTCACCAACAGGAGACTATAACCACCTAAAGGCAAATACTCGAATAGCTTCCAAAATACGTGTAATATGATATATTTAAGAATTATCCCCCAACTCCTAATCTCTAAGGAGTTGTACCTTCCATCATCAGCTCACCAACATGAAAGGATGACCACCTAAAGGCAAATACTCGAATAGCTCCCAAAATACACGAAATATGTTATATTTAAAGAATTATCCCCCAACTCCTAATTACTAAGGAGTTGTACCTTCCATCATCAGATCACCAACTTAAGACGTTTATGACTAGACACAAATACTTCATTCGTTTTCGAAAATAAATGAAAAATGTCATGTGTGCCTACAACATTCGAAGACTTCCCTCGATTTCTCCAGGATCCCATCATCAGATCTGGATTCGGTGACAATGGGACCAACTAGAAGGTATACCCTTTCAAACAAAAAAAGAATTTTTCAAATCGGTTCACGCGTCTTCGAGTAATCGGGGAACATACATAAAAATAAAGATTTCGACGAATTGTAAACCTCCTCCTTTTTGAAGTCGGTTAAAAAATAGAGGTAACGCTCGAACGTTAATATTTCTTTATGCGGTCTCATATTACAATTTTTGAGGGCAACTTCGTTTATACATACTTTGCGATTTTTATGATAATGACTGGTTTTCATCAACCCACTGTCAACCAACCTACCTTACGCACCAGACATTGGACCCTCCCCTTGGGGGGATTTTTCAAAAACCTGTTATTGATTTGTAAAATCTGGTAAAACCTGTTTTGGGTTTTAGGTATTTCATTTAGGTACTCGTAAATTACAATAATGTTTAAGGAGCCGAACCCTTGCATTTTATTACTTTGTTTGTTTCCTATACTCGCTATAATCGAAGTCCTTAGCTATGTCCTACCTACCCTGGGTAAGAAACCTATCTGATGAATTTTGCCTATTAATTAAAATAATGAAATCTAACTAAATGAATAAATATTACTTACCCCCTTATTCATAAACGTCTCCTATCCTCGTCCTGCCCAATGTGATTTATAATGGACATATTCGATTTTTGGCAAATAATTAATGTATAGCTCGTTTAGGTTGAGGTTACACTCAAAATTATTTATCTTTGTGTAAAATGTAGAACAAAAGAAAAGCGACTATATTTTCAAACTCATTAGGTTTAAATTTCAATAGCTCACACTTTGTATGACGGGCAGGACGAGGCTAACTTAGCAAGCTGCTAAATATCGTTTGTCCCTTTCGGTCTTATCGATTTGTCTATACCTAATACGAAAAGGGACAAACAATACTTAGCGTTTCGCTAAGTTAGAAGACGTTTTTGAATAAGGGGGTTTGTTAGTAATACTTTGTGGGCACCGGATGTTTCATCGTGGTTTCATCACAGTTCACATATGGAATCGACATTTCCAATACATTTAAACTATTAATCATACTTACCTATAATTAGTTGACTATTAATATAACTGCCTAACCCTAGTAATAATACTTTATGACAAATGTCAACTCCATAGCTTTCTTTATCTTACCATGCGATGAAAACTCAACTCCGATACCTAATAATAAGGGTAAACCCACCAGACTGTAACACCAGTTACCAATTCCTTTGCAGGTTCTTATATTATTTAAGCAGATTTAAGAGACTACATTAAGTACCTACCTAACTAATTAATATACTTAACTATAAGCACACATCGGTAACTCGTGGCATCCAGGTGGCACTTAAAAGATTAGTGATGTGACAAGATTTCTGAGTGTCTTTTCAGATAAGATAAAATAATAAATTAATATTACCTACATGGTCTTAACATATAACAAAGTAGGTTTGCTTACTAGTTTAAAAACATCAATGAATTGACATTGCTATTGTCATCCATTTCCGTGTAATAATTATTACGAGTCGCGAGATATTTTCAATAATGGAGAAAATATTTAGAGAACATTCAGATTGATCAAAATCAGATCAGAGCATTGATCAAAATTTCGGTATTTTGGCCAAGTCAATCAAGGAATTGGAAGGTAGAAGCCTAAAACTAAAAGAGTCTATGGAAATTGTATTTAAAATTGAAAAGTCACTTTCATTACTGAGATTGCACCACAAAGGTAAACTTGTTTATCAAAAGCTGAAACAAGTGCTTTAAAAACAATCCAGGATATCTCACGACAAAAAGTATCAATAACTTATTACAAAATAAAGAAATTGAAATCAAACAGAATATCAACAAAAATACACTACAACTTTACAATAAAATGCTTTTTTTACCCATTACGTCAGTGGAGGTTGAAAGGTCGTTTTCTTACACAAAGTGGATTTTCTCAAGTAGAAGACGTAGGCTGACTTGTGAAAATTTAGAACAAATTTTAATTGTTTACCACGAATGTCATATATTAAATTAATAAAATATTTTTTCATTTAATTTGGATTATTTTTCTCGACCCCATCACTAGTCTGTTAGAAACTGTCAAGTGCCACCTGCATGCCACGAGTTACCGATGTGTAACTATAAGGTTAGGCCAGACATGAAAACTTAACGTCGATTAAATTGAAAACACATAAAAGAATTACCTAGTACCTATCTGACGTTACAGACTTGTGGATTTACCCATAAGCAATTTAAGCAAAGCCCTTAATTACTTAGAGGTACTTACTTATATCATTATATGAGTTATCTGGTACAGTCAAAGGCAAAATAAGGTGTACATAAAATTGTGGTCACTTAGGGTGCCCGGTTGTAACCTGATAAGTCAAATTTATTATGACCAGAGATCGGATTTTTGTGCGCCATCTCATACTAAATGTCATCAAAATGACGTAAGTCACTAAGAATGTCGCAAATCCATCCGATCTCTGATTATGACAGTCCAACTTATAGGTATCTTGCCAGCGGGTCCAATGAGAACTTCGAAAATCGTCGAGCTCTCTTTTACTCCAACGAAGATGTGGCAAAGATAGATGCTGAACATTTACAGTTCGTGGTAGACCTTCAGTTTGGTTCTCTATGGTTTCGCGACTACTTCGATTTTTTTCAAAGCCACTACTTCGATTTTGATTTCAGGACATGGCAAACTAATTAGGGCTTGAATCAGAACAAGAAATACAAGTGCAAAAATAATCGAAAAAATCCTATTATAAATACGTTACGACGTTCTTATTACACAGAATAAAGGTACACTGGGACATATTTTTGAGCATTTTTATATACCTACACCATATTTTTCCTTTGACTGTACCTATTATGTGTCTTAACAATTAAGGGTACCTAATGTAAAAATACGGGCTTAGTCATGATTTTGTACAAGTGTAATTTAAAGATCATTGATATAACAACGAGTAGGGACGAGGAAAAAAGATCGTGAAAACATGATCTCATCGAACCTTTTTATTTCTTTTAAATTGGTCCGAGCTTCGGCGTGTATTGTTCCGGTGGTTCCATAAGTACCTATACTCTGTTTGGTTAGGTATTTAAAAAAGGTAAACAAATTTGCAGTATCTTTTTATTGGAAAATGCATTTAAAAATCATAACTAGGTAGGTACTTAATTAATTAAAACAACGTAAATCACTGTATTTCCTTGTTATATTATGTATATTTAATTTACTAAAACTTATTTTCTACTCGTAGTTTTCAATAAAAAGACACTGGAAGATTGTTTACCTTTTTTTAAATACCTAACCTATATATGTATATACTAAATTCATATTTGTATATGTACGTACGTTTACGTTCATTTGTGAGGCATATTTATATCGATAACATTGGTATTTGTATCTTGTCTTATTGGAGCTGGTTTCATAGGTTTGCGTGGGGATATTAATTAATAGATGACTTGAAGATTTTTTTAGGTTGGGCACTTACACCATAGCATAGATACCTACATATAAAGAAGGAATGCAAAAATGAATCAAAATTGTTGTGTCAAGAATTTAGCATAAATTTGGATAAATAACTTTTTCCTAACTAGTGCGCAAAAACGAACTTTGCGCACGCTTCGCGCGCGACAATTTCTCCTTTTGACGCACTTGTTGTGAAAAAAATCGTCCCTTACACGTGCATAAACTTTTTTTTAACTCGGGTGATTGTCGGCTCCAACTTTCACCCTCGCCGAAAAAAAGTTTTCCCGCACTAGTTAGGAAATGTACTATTGTTTCATTTGTTTTGCACAATGGAAGTGATCTCTTATCTACAACCGTTCCCTTTTTTGCAATTGACCCTAGGCAGCAAGGATTTTTAGGACACCATACTACTTAGTTTCGAATTAGGTAATTTAGGTACTTGGGAGGCGAACCGCAAACGGTCGAAATCTCGACCTATTATGCGGGGAGCTGCACCTATAATATGTAGGTATCATAGATGGATGACCGATGATTGAAATATATGTTAATCGATTGGGTTGGGATGGGACCATTATAATCACCAAATTATAAAATTGATAAACTGAGTTTTCCGATTTCTCTAAGATCCCAGACATGGCGCAAACGCGAAACGGGACCATCTCTGGACTTTGTACCCGTTTGATAAAAAAATAAAAATCGGTTCATGATTCTCGAAAAGTAACATAGGTAGGTACATACAAAATAAAACAGTCGAATTGACACCTTCCTTCTTTTTCGAAGTCGGTTAGAAAGTACTTTAAACCAATTTTTTTTATCTCAGGGATTGCGCCATCTATGAATTAAGCTGGAAACTGTGATACAAGCAAACCATCTCACTACACGACGCTGACACTGCACGCTGGCTACACGCTGTTGGAAACTGTTTAGACAGTAGTATAGTCATATGTCCCGAGAGGGCGCTAGTGCAGTAAGATTTGGTTTTAAGAAGTCAGTGAACTTGGGCCGGGGCCGTGGGCAGCATGAGAT
This sequence comes from Thaumatotibia leucotreta, assembly GCA_025490895.1. NCBI lineage: Eukaryota > Metazoa > Arthropoda > Insecta > Lepidoptera > Tortricidae > Thaumatotibia > Thaumatotibia leucotreta. The sequence continues at coordinate 15,408 of JALPQI010021304.1, forward strand.
GGAGGAGTTTTGAGGGGATTGCAGAGCATAACTATAAGTATTATGCTGAAAGTTGGTGTGCGGAAAGGCTCTAATTTCGAGGCAACAAAAATCGAAAAATAATTGCTTATTTTTTCCTGCTATTTATGCACATTGAATGTAAGAAAACGCGTATGCTTGCTTATCAGCGTTTTACTTGTATATTACACTACCTACAAAGAATTGCGCTGATTTGCGCCAACTGGCTTGAGAAAATGTCATTGTTCCTCTTATTTCTCTTAGTTACAACTATGCCATGAAAATTATCTCCAGCGTAAATACATAGTACTATAGACACTTCAATTTCTATATTCTTTATCTTCGCATCGTGACCGTGAAGCTACGTTACAAATGTAATAACTGTTATTCCGCAATCAACTAAAGATGCGTTCAAACTAAAAGAGCATTCGCTGTTCTAACCTCCCACTCTACGAAATTCGATCGGTACACAAAACGTGATTGGTTGATTTCGTAGAACGGGCGCTAGAACACCGAATGCTCTTTTGGTTTAAACGCACCTTAAAATAAGTGGCTACACTATGAGGGTTTTCTCGAAAACGTATGCCACTAGTTGGCGCCACTTAGCCGTGAGATCCTCTAAGATCTTAGCTAAGAAACACAGTTATCTAGCCCCAAAGAAAAACTGACTAGAAGGTATTTTTATTTTTTATATAATTTTATTAGCTTACAACAGCACGAAACTATTGGCGCTCTGAGAATTTAAACAAGTATCTGGACCTGACGCCTCAGTGCTGCCGCCCTGGTGAACGTCATTTCAGAAAACCCGCATTAACTGAAACCACAGAATATACTAATATAACTGAAACATAGTGTGAGTTTAGTAAATAAGTCATAATGTAGGTACACTAGGTACGTGTACCTAAATAAATTGATGAACAGTGAAGGAAATCGCCACGTACCGTACCATTTCGTACTTTGTAACAGTGACAAATAATATGAAAGTTGCTAGGAACCTCTTGTTGTTGTCTCTATGAATTGATAAAGTTCATACTTTGACGTTACAAAAAAAATCTTTGACTGTACCTACTTAGTCTCAACAAATTCTAGTTTAATAACGGCTAATCGGTAAATTAAACACGAGATATCCAATACAGTCAAAAGTATCTAATGGGATTCGCATGAAAAGGAAATGAAATGAAATATGTTTAAGGAAATCTTTCAAGATTATTAAAGTAGATTTTGTTATACCTGTTGTGTCTATTGACGCTTCATCTTCTTTCTTGTCCAGGCAATGGTCACAAGGCCCATTAGCGACAGTTTTCCCATTAATTTTCCCGTTGCCGTATACGAGGTGAGGACGTCGCCATGACATGGCAACACGCGGTGCGTGCTTATCGGTCCTAATGTATTGTTTATGCAACACATTGCTGTGATAGATCATATTTTGATAAATAGATAAGGCTAGTGAAAGTCAATTGCATATGGGGACCAGAGGATCCCCGAGAACTCTAGAAATATTGTTTACGTCTACGTAAACAATAAAATTTGCAGTTCTCGGGGAAAATAAACTCGTTGCTTTCTTTTCTTAGTAGGTATTTACTTATATTGCTTCGAAAAATGCGGTGTATATTTTGATGCAATCTAGAACATTTTATTTAATTCATTTTTATTTATTTAATAGGTACAAAAATATAATGCAGGCAAACAACATTGTAAAATTACTCATTACGGAAGCAACTTACACAACTTACATTACCATTACAATTTATTGTACATAACATTATCAAAAAGTATTTTACGCTAAGACCGCCTGTTGCTACCTTTGTATTTAATTGTTCTGTGTTTTGTTTTCTTCCTTTATGGTGCAATAAAGCATATTTATTATTATTATTAAATACATTTATTCCAAATTAAAAAGGATAATAGTTAAATTTAATAAATTACAATTAAATGTTAATCATAATCAGTTACCTGTAAATGTCCGAACATACGTGCTGCAAAAAAATGTGTCGCCCGCTCTAACTTTTGATCCATGGGTCCAAAAAGTATGAAAAAATTGTGAATGTAAGTTTATAGAATACTTTAAAATAGTAATTCAAAAGCAATCAGACCAGCCGTTTTTGAATAATTACGGAACCCTACACTGAGCATGGCCCGACATGCTCTTAGCTAGTTATTTTTCATTTATTTCACTAAAAATAAATATAAATAAAATATTTTAAAATAAAAATTAAACCGCCTTCAAAAATTAACCCAAACTAAAAAGTAAAAAATAATTTTAGTTCCTACTTCTTAGGATTTCCTACCCAAACCTTTAAACCTTTTACCCTATTCATTGAAATAAAATATTATGGCTAGGTATCCTACAGATTTCTTAGAAGTCGGTGCCAAGTGCCGCCGATTATGTTTTTATCAACAGAATGATCTACCTCAGTCATTTTGATGAAAACATAACCGGAGTGACAGTAAGTTACAAAGCTCTATCGAATACAATCATATACTCGCGAAGTGAACATATTTGGCTTGGCACCGACTTCTAAGAAATCTGTAGGATACCTAGCCATAATATTTTATTTCAATGAATAGGGTAAAAGGTTTAAAGGTTTGGGTAGGAAATCCTAAGAAGTAGGAACTAAAATTATTTTTTACTTTTTAGTTTGGGTTAATTTTTGAAGGCGGTTTAATTTTTATTTTAAAATATTTTATTTTTTGCTTTTTAGTAGTGTAAAATCGTTATTTAGTGTGCTCTAAATATTTATAATTAGAATATACTGCACTATAATAGGCCAGAAAATCTGAATCTATATTATTTAAAGAATCACTAACCGCTAACCAACATGTCATAACTACTAAGCAAACACTTGAATAGATCTCGAAAATGTATGACAGTTATATTCAAAGAATTATCCTCCAACTCCTAATCGTTAAGGAGTTATACCTTTCGTCATCAGCTCACCAACATGAGACTATGACCACCTAAAAGCAAATATTCGAATAGCTTCCAAAATACATGAACTATGTTATATTTAAAGAATTACCCCCAACTCCTAATCTCTAAGGAGTTGTACCTTCCGTCATCAGCTCACCGACAACGACATGAAAGGATGACCACCTAAACGCAAATACTCGAATAGATTCCAAAATACATGAAATATGATATATTTAAAGAATTGTCCCCCAACTCCTAATCTCTAAGGAGTTGTACCTTTCATCATCAGCTCACCAATATGAAAGGATGACCACCTAAAGGTAAATACTCAAATAGCTTCCAAAATACACGAAATATGTTATACTTAAAGAATTATCCCCCAACTCCTAATTGCTAAGGAGTTGTACCTTCCATCATCAGATCACCTACTTAAAACGTTCATGACTAGAAGCAAATACTTGATTAGTCTTCGAAAATAAATGAAAAATGTCATGTGTGCCTACAACATTTGAAGAGTTCCCTCGATTTCTCCAGGATCCCATCATCAGATCTGGATTCGGTGACAATGGGACCAACTAGAAGGTAGACCCTTTCAAACAAAAAAAGAATTTTTCAAATCGGTCCACGCGTCTTCGAGTAATCGGGGAACATACATAAAAAAAAAAAAAAGATTTCGACGAATTGTTAACCTCCTCCTTTTTGAAGTCGGTTAAAAATAAAATAAAAATAATGTATTCAATATCGAAAAGAGTAGAACTAGAGAAGTAGAATATCTGCACTGGTGCCTCTTTTGAAGATTACAGGACACTTGTGCTAAGAGACCACCGCTCTCTTAGCACAAGAGTCCTGTACGCTTTCACTGGTCGAATTGAATGACAACAATGCAAACCAAAATACTACGCAGCTAAATCCATGGGCAAAGATAGTAAGTAGTATAGTGACAGTAGACAAACGAACACACACAACCAAGGATACCGGCCTCGTGCGCATTTATTGCCCAAATTTGAATTTGCGAAGGCTAACGTGTAGCCTGATTACTTTTACTTGATAAATTTAAGGTTTCGTATGGTTTCCTTTCACGCAGCCTGTCGATCTTAAAAATATCTATCGATCGTCGACTTTTGGACTCATCGTTTATTTTTTTAAACTATTATTTTGTTTTAAACTGTATTCGATCAATGAATACAATTCTAAATTTCATTATTTTATCAAAGTCCAAGTGTCATTTAAAATGACGTATTGACTTAAGACAATTAGCTCAAACTGTGTAATAATAGTACCTACGAGCGAGTTACGATAACTATCTACATATTAATAGCTCAGCTAACGATAGATAAACCAAGCTTAACATGTTAATATTTCGTTAATAGTTCCATTTGGATTGGTTATGGATGACAAACAAAAATGCAGGGGAAAGTCGTTTTATTACCACTTTGTACAACTTCTTTAGATGTATCTATGTCTAGATTACGATAGACAAAGTACGTAAAATAGTTAATTAATACTTACACGAAGGCGAAATAAGGTGTTTATAAAAGTGC
>JALPQI010021305.1:0-11662 GCA_025490895.1 Thaumatotibia leucotreta
GGACGTTAAAAACCCCCTTAGGAACAAATCCCACCCCCGGGGTAAAATGGCCGCCTTATTCGACCGCATCTTACCCCCGGTCCTACTTCCTTGCCATTACCCCGCGCTGACTAAACATAATCGGCGAACTTCCTTACGACTCTACCCTTCCGGGGTACCCTACCCTACAGGCGATTATAACCTTTAAACGCCAGCGAATACTTAAGTTTACAGATCAAATTCCTTTGAACTGTTCAAACGCGGACAGGGGTGCTGAACATTCGGTTCTAACTTTATCCAAGCGTCATAAGGTTGCGATTTCGTTGTCGCCATTTTCCAATTTTCCCAGAATGACCACTCCAAGCACCAAATAAGAACGCCGCGCAAGTTTCGCCGCGATGCTCACGTTTCAGTGTAACTGGCGTCGCAACTTGTGTGCGGGGTTGTTCATACGAATTTCTTACACAAAAGATGGGGTTTGATAGGGGAGATAGCGTTTAATGATCTTAGTTTGGCCGTAATGCGCGGGGTTCCGTTAGTTTTAGTGTTTGAATAATTACGATACGGGGTCGCCGTAAAAGGCTTTTGTATTCACGGAAGGATCTAAAGTTGGATCGCATTGTATATAAACTTGTGTAATTTCCATGAGATTCGAATTCCTAATGTAGGTAGTTGATATATAATGCTGGTTTTACATCATGATGACTTATTTGCTGTCGTTCTTTTGAAATTTAAGTCAAATCTAACAACTCAAAATCTAACTGACACCCTGGGCTAGATACATCAAACATAGTTTTATACTTTTATTTTTTTTTATTTGGGGCATCAACAGCAGTACATAAGAAATTTACAAAACTGAGTGTACGTACAGTTAACAAAGCCAATAAAAGATGTCCATTATATTACTCAGCAATTTTTTCATACAAAAAAGTTTAGGGAACGATTAAATGTTGACTACACGCTTTGGTGCAACCCACTATTTTTAATAATATACCATTTTCACTATATTATTAATAAACTCGTACTTATTTAACCCCATTTTAATCCTTTCAACATTCCATGCTTGTCCCACACAGCTGTATCATAGCTCTATAAGCACAGTGAAATGCAAAAATAAGTATCGAAAGAATCCGTTTATAAATGTTCTTATTACACAGAATTAGAGTGCACTGTGACATATTTTTGAACATTTGTGTGTACACAGCACTTATAAATAAGGTCCAAAGTATATATTGTCTTAGACCAACAGTTTGATTTCTTCGGAACCAGAATCCTTAACTAAGCCACAAACAAGGCCGCTTGAACACACGCCTATCCCCTTTTTCTGTCTCTTTAAGTGTTAATTTAATCAAATCAGTTAATGTCAGCCTCCGTAGCCTAGTTGGTAGTGACCCTGCCTACGAAGCTAAAGGTTCCGGGTTCGAATCCCGGCGAAGTCATTATTTGTGTATTTATTTATCACAAATATATGTTTCTTGATCATGGCTGTCTATGTATTTAAGTATCTATATGTATCTATCTATTATATATATCGTCGCTTGGTACCCACATCACAAGCCTTAATTGAGCTTACCGTGGGGCTAAGTCGATTTGTGTAAGATGTCCCCAAGATATTTATTTATTTAAATATAATTTTACCATTTTCGCTATCTTACTAATAATAAACGTAGTACAGTCCAACCCCACTATAATCCTTTAAACATTCGCTACTTATCCTATACGGCTCATGAATACAGCTACAGCTGTGACATAGCTCAGCTATTCCGCTCTGAATTCTCTATAAGCACTTATACAGCACTTGTAAATAAGAGATCCTCCTGCAGTGGGCGATAAATTTTAGAGCAATTAGACTTAATCGCCGAGTAGAAAGCGTGCGATCTTCCGCCGGCGATCGATCGCTGGGAACGACAACCTTTGGACATATTTGAAATTTGTGAAAGCTAGGTATTATTATAATTTAATGTACTTCGGTTACCACGATATATATTCATGAAGTGAAGCGGGAACCCTGTAAAGTATAAAGTGTTCGAACATCGGGATGTAGTTAAATTTAAAGGACCATGCCCAACTTTGTATGGAACTTTGCCCCAGAGTCAGCACAGCTAAGAGTTACATCGTTGAATAGGTCTTTAAATCTACTTCATTTCATTCTATGGGTACCAAGACGAATTCCATTGCAAAACTGAGATATTCATATGTTAGCGTAAACACAATCTATCAGAAAATGGGTTATTTAGATAATACTGCTCAATCATTAGGATAACGAAGTGTGAATAATTGGTTTTATTTACACAATTGGCCACAGGGCCAAGTGTATGAATTTACTGCCGTCACCACAGGGTGGTAAATTCATACATTTGTCACCACCCCAACTCCTCCTGCGGGTGTCGTAAAAGTTGACTAAGGGATTGAAGTGTCACTGACCATTATTTGATAAAAGATTGGAGCAGCGTCATCATAGTGGACACATTACTGCGATCGCCAATCCGCTTATCCTGCGTGGCGATTATGGGCATTTACCTCTTAATGCGTCTATACGCATATTACGCATCCTACGTGTGTGACGTACAGTGGACGATCATAGACTGATGATGATGATGACACAATTACTATTTACAGACTGGCAACTCCTTAAGAATACCTCGATATGAATGTAACTATTTTGTCCTAACTACCCACCACAGTTATTATTTATAATATTATAACTATCTTCTGTTTTCACAAGTCGTGCCTATTCACGCTGACAAACATACGATATTATTATGAATATCTAACTTCTGCAATGGAATCCGATTTCGTGCCTATAGAATGAAATAAAATAGATTTAAAGACCTATTTAATGACCCAATTCTCATGTCTGTTGGTCTTGGGGTAATTTTGACGCATGGTCCTTTAAAATAGTTTTATTTAATAGATATTGTTCATTATATTTTTTTTTGACATGTTCCACTACCAGCCTCATAGAGAAAGAATATGCTTTTCAGTACCTAAGATGGGGCTTTTTTTACGCGCTAGTGCGAGTAGTCGTTCATTTTATATCAGGTAAATTTTTGGAGTGCCATATGTACTGAAAAATGTCGTACGATACACGTTCTTATGAGCGATCGATCGCTCAGAAGAACGTTGAACAAAATTTAAATTTGTGAAAATGGACTTACTTTGTGACAGTTGACGAACTTGATGACCGCCCACAATTCCAATACATATTTAAAAACCTTTAACAGAAAGTTTTGTTTTCCCCTGGCCTGATTTAAAAAATCCTTCATGTGCAACCTGCCAGAAATTTAATGTCAAATAAGAAAGGTTGACAACCACGCACAGACGCCCTATTTCATAAACCTATAACGGTATTTTAATTTTTCGAAGAACTTAATTTCACAAGACCAACAGTTGGCGTCGCCTGGCGAGGTTTATCGTACACCGCTCGGTTTACAACGCCTGCTCGAGGCGTCGTAATAAAATCTTGGCGCGTCGCTTTATGAATATTACGGCTGTGGAGATAAGTGGGCCGCCATTACACTTTATAGCTGTTACTAGTTCTGTTGTTCAACTAGCTAGATAATAAGTACATAATAATAATATAATAATAAACGATTGTAGCCAATAAGCCTGATATCGTGCTGGTAGATCGATCGCAGCGCCGGGCTGTGCTCGTCGACGTCACCATCCCCCATGATGAGAATCTCGTGAAGGCCGAGAAGGACAAGTCCAGTAAGTACCTAGACTTGGCCCACGAGATAACCGCCATGTGGGATGTTGACTCGACGATTAGTCCCGATAGTCGTTACAGCGAACGGTTTAATAGCGAAGAGTCTCGACCCACATCTTAAGAGTCTCTCGCTAGATCGCTAGATGGTCGGGTACAGAAGGCGGTAATCCTGGACACGGCGCGGATAGTCCATCGGTTCCTCTCTCTGCGACCTTAACCACCGGCAGCTTGGGCCCGCCCCGTTGCCGGCGGCACCCTAGTTTAGGTTTTTTATAAAGTGTTTATATTTTGTATTGTCTTTGTATGTTGTATTGTATTTTAATTTTATATTCATTTTATAAAAACCCTAAACTAAGAGATAAGTTAAATAAAGAGATGTAATAATAATAATAAATATCTTGGGACACCTTACACAAATCGATCTAGTCCCACGGTAAGCTGAATTAAGGCTTAATTGTGATGTGGGTACCAGGCGACGATACATACATATAATAGATGGATACATATAGATACTTAAACACATAGACAGCCATGACAAAGGAACAAATATTTGTGATAAATAAATACACAAAGAATGCCCTCTCCGGGATTCGAACCCGGAACCTCCAGCTTTGTAGGCAGGGTCACTACCAACTAAGCTATGGAGGCTGACATTACGACACATTTGCGAAAAACATGAAGTTCGAAACGAGTGGCGATGTTTGAAAACAACAGATAGGGAGTGTTTTAAATCGACACGAGTTACGAATTTCGTTTTTGCATGCGTCTCGTACGACGTTTTTTAGTGCAGATGGCCCTCCGAAGTTTTGAACCTGACGTAAAATGACACACTCCTCGCACTAGAGACTAAAAAAGGCACCATCTGTACTAAAAAAGAATATTTGATGTAATGACAATTATAAATATTAGATGTTATACCAAAGAAAAAAACCGGTTAAGTGCGAGTCGGACTCGCGCAAGAAGGGTTCCGTACCATTATCATAAAAATCGTCCGAAAAATCACTTTTAACTTATGTGAGCCCCCATAAATAATCTATTGTATTCAACGTTTTTGGACCTATTTGTTGTTATAGTTAGCGGAAAAAGAAACACAGCATCTATAAAAATTGGACGTATTTATGCAAAAAGGAACCAACCCACATGAATTTGTCATTTCGAAGATTGGCTTGTTTATTTAGATTTATGGTGTTAATTAGGTAGAATGAAAAATTCTTGTGGGTTGGTTCTCTTTCGCATAAATACGTCAAATTTTAAGTGTGTAAATATCATGGTTCACGAGATTCAGCCTGCTGACAGACGGAAAAACAGCAGAGCCTTAGTAATAGGGTCCCTTTGAGTACGGAACCTAAAAATATAGAGTTCAGAAATGTCGGAAATGGGATTTGAACTCACGTCATCGGGTGATGCCTAAACCACTCCTTTAATATGAAATGAAATGAAAAATGTTTATTTGTAGCTAAAAATAGAAACAAAAACATAATCTATGTTAAAGCTTGAACTAAGTACAAAACATCAAAATGGATGCCACTCAGCATATGCCGATAACTAAAGGGTAAAGTTATGGCGCTGGTTTTCAGGGCAACCAGAAATATTATTTATGAATTAACACTAATATCTGTTGACATAAATTAGTAAATGAATAACAATTAGAGTTAATACACTGCGTTGTAATAAAGTGCGCATAGTAAACAGTGTGAGCAAATTCCATAAGTGATCTTAAAATTACCAATGTAATAGTTACTATATGAAACATGTATACATACAACGGCATATTAATCTTGCTTATATTGAAACTTTTAATTTTCCATTATTAATTTGTATTTTTGTCTTTTCGTTTCTGTACCTAAATTGTTATTTTTGTGTTTGTTATGAATAAACTTATTCCTATTTCTAGAAGCAAATGGTTATACCAGAACCTACTTCACCGTTGTTATGGGGGACTTCAACGCGAAACTGGGCAAGAGAGATGGTGACGAACTGAGGGTGGGGCAATTTGGGGTTGGACGTCGGAACCACCGGGGCCATCTGCTGGCTGGTTTCTTGGAGAAGGAGGGACTCTACATGATGAACTCCTTCTTTAAGAAACGCGAGCACAGAAAATGGACTTGGATGAGTCCCGACGGTGCAACTAAAAACGAGATCGACTTCATCATGTCGACGAAGAGACATATATTCAACGATGTTTCTGTGATCAGTACGGTTAAAACCGGTAGCGATCACCGCCTGGTAAGAGGCACGTTGAATATATGTCCTAAGCTAGAACGCTCGCGACTGATGAAGTCTACGCTCCGTCCTGCACTCCATCTCCAAAACCCCGAGAGCTTTCAGCTGGAACTCCAAAACCGTTTCGATTGCCTAGGCGATGACGTGGACGTATTCAACGACGGGTTTGTGGAAGCTGTCCATAGCGCTGGATCTAAGGAGAAAAAAGGAGTGAACTGGTTCTACAATCCTCAGTTGATGCGACTTTATACCGGCAGCTCAACAGACAGATCTCTAAGTCCCTCAAACGTGATATGCGCCAATTCCGTACCAAGTGTATAGAAGAAGCCATCGAGCGGAACAAGGGCTCTAAAGTTTTTGCAAGGGATCTGTCTGTTGGGCAAAGCCAGCTCGCCAAATTAAAGACTGAGGATGGTAGAATCGCCACATCCAGATCTGAGCTGCTGAGTGAGATAGAGGGTTTTTATGGACAGCTGTACACGTCAACTAGCAGACCCGAAGTTGATCTAGCGGAAGACCTCAGAGCTAGACTGACCCGACACTATACAGAAGACATCCCGGACATCAGCCTGTGCGAGATTAGAATGGCTCTTGAACAGCTCAAAAATAACAAGGCGCCTGGGGAGGACGGAATTACAGCTGAGCTTCTGAAGGCGGGTGGTAAACCGATCCTTATGGCCCTTCAGAAGTTGTTCAATTCCGTCTTACTGGAAGGGAGAACGCCAAAGGCATGGAACAGAGGTGTGGTGGTACTGTTCTTCAAAAAAGGTGACAACGCTTTATTGAAGAACTACCGACCCATCTCACTTCTGAGCCATGTCTATAAGCTGTTTTCAAGAGTCATTACGAATCGTCTTGCACGCAGGCTTGATGACTTCCAGCCTCCCGAACAAGCCGGTTTCCGAAGAGGCTTTAGTACCGTAGACCACATCCATACGCTTCGCCAGGTTATACAGAAGACCGAAGAATATAACCTGCCCCTCTGTTTAGCGTTTGTGGACTACGAGAAAGCCTTCGATTCGATCGAAACATGGGCAGTACTACAGTCTCTCCAACGGTGCCAAGTCGACTACCGCTATATCGAGGTGTTGAAGTGTTTATACGAGAGCGCCACAATGTCAGTCCGACTCCAAGACCAGAGCTCGAAGCCTATTCTGCTGCAGCGGGGAGTTAGGCAAGGAGATGTCATCTCCCCTAAGCTGTTTACCGCTGCACTGGAGGATGTCTTTAAGACTCTGGACTGGAGAAGGCTGGGTATCAACATAAACGGAGAGTACCTCACTCACCTTCGATTCGCTGACGATATAGTAGTCTTGGCTGAGACCTTGGAGGACTTAAGTACTATGCTCGTTGACCTCAGTAAAGCCTCCGAGCGAGTTGGTCTTAGGATGAACATGGATAAGACGAAAATCATGTCGAATTCCCATGTAGCACCAACTCCCGTGGCGGCCACGTACCGGAAGGCGTAGCGTGGGTAGGCCCCCCACAAGGTGGACCGATGACCTGGTGAAGGTCGCAGGAGTCCGCTGGATGCGGGTGGCGCAGGACCGGTCATTGTGGCAATCTTTGGGGGAGGCCTATGTTCAGCAGTGGACGTCTTTCGGCTGATATGATGATGATGATGATGATGAAATGGTTATAAATAGTATGGCAATATGGTATTTTTTTGCCTTTTAAATTAGCAGCAAATATTTTGAAAGTAAAAAAAAAACACATTTTATGCCTGGTTACTGTATTTTATTGAATGAAATTTGTTAACCCTTTCATTGCACCGGCGGTCACATCACAACTGCATGACCCCGCGATAAGTGACCTGCGCGACCCACCCAATTGACAAGTTGACATTTGCCAATGGTTATATTTTTTGTGTCACAGTGACAGTGTAAGTAAACTATTATTAAATCTATTTTTAGTAATGGGAATTAGAATTTCAAGACAGTTTTTAATAGTGCCATAGGTATATACAATAAAGGAAAATTTTAAGCATCAACGAATCTAATATGGTAGGTATTAAAATATATGGCATATTCTAATCTAGTACAACAAATCAATTTATAGTTGTCGTCATATTTTTACGCGGAAAATCATAACCAGACATCGTACGATTTCCAGCATTTTTGGTGCAGTGTAGTTCAATTAAGGGATGCGAAGTAAGTTATTCGAAAGGAGATAGCGAGTTAAGGTTCATCTTTGTGTTACAACGTGCTATGGTACGTTACAGCTAAAAATTGACCCCTGGATTCCTTTAACTCGACTACATTTCACCAAAAACCCTAGAAGTTTCGTTAAAGCAATCCAAGGGCCAGTTTCAGTTGAAACGGGTAATAACACGTTGTAAATCGTACGATCTCTGATCATGACTAACGGTAATCTGTATATTTAAAGTAATAAAGCAAAAAGTAAAATAGTAACACTCCTATTCAACCCTTCAACGTTCCGACGGTCACTATTGACCTCAGAGCTGACCCGCAGACCCGTAGTCAATGGGTCCCTATGACCGTTATCTGTTTTGTTGTAAGCGTACCCTTTCCCACGGACGTGCATCAGAATTTATGTTTTACTATGAAGCACTGCCATTCATTGGGTCAAAATTCTTTTCGTTGTCTTATTTTGTGTCCCTAAGAAACGTGACGCAGTGGTGATTTTTGTATGAGATGATGTTTTGTTTTCAATTTCTGATGTGTACATTAAAATCTAGCGTTAAAAAAATTCAAAGGGAACCGGATTTTTTAAGTAAATATACTGAGTCGAAACAGCAACTAAAAGCGTGACAGAGTGGTATGAAACAAGACAACGAAAATAATTTTGACCTAATTGTAACATAGACGTAGATAGGGTTTATTATTTCTCGGAATTGAAAACCTTGTATAATAGGTTGAGTTAAATGTGTGTCAATTATATCTAACCTAATTCATATTGAAGTTCAAGTTGAAACTGAACAAGCCTTAGGACTTAGCATTTTTTTTGTAAGAAATGTAACTTTCTATCCTACTTTGAGTACTTTGTCATATATCAGTCAGTGTGTATTCCTTTCTCATAAAATAAAATAAGTTCCGTAAAACCACACAACTACAGTACAATCATCATCATCATCATATTAGCCGAAAGACGTCCACTGCTGAATATAGGCCTCCCCCAAAGATTGCCACAATGACCGGTCCTGTGCCACCCGCATCCAGCGGACTCCTGCGACCTTCACCAGGTCATCAGTCCACCTTGTGGGGGGCCTACCCACTCTGCGCCTTCCGGTACGTGGCTGCCACTCGAGAATATTGATAGTACAATACCTACTACAAAATCTACAAATACAGTCTACAATTTTATTTTCCAATATGCATCAGTCTCAATCTTTTTTGCCTCTTTCCAAGTTTTTTTTATTAATGAGGATTTTTTACCTATGTATAGCTTGATTAATATAACAAATACACCTAACGAACGATGTTCGAGTAAGTTTTGGACCATTGTTGGCAGCATTTGGACTATAGTTAGGTGATTTTACAGTTTGAACTGTAACTGTAGTTAGTAACTGTAACTTAGACATACATATATATATATATATATATTCACATACGTTGCTTAAAATACATATGTTAAAAGTAATACATCCAACAATTTCCTCCAACATTCATACTAACTTTCTAACATAATAATTTACAGTGAATGTAAGAATACCATGCCGTCTTTAAAGAATTTATCTACAAAAGAAAACGTGTGAGTTTCAACCGTCTATCTCAAATCCGGTTTAGATGACCTACGGGTCACACTGACCCTACACATTTCCCACGGCGCAGCATCCGAAAAGCATCTCGCATCCAGTTTAGGTGACCTAGGGTCACCGTGACCCTACTAGGAGCGTTCTCACGTAGCATCCAAAGGGTTACTAGCCGGTTTGACCTGAGGTCAAATCTGGAAGATTCTGGTGAAGATTCTCACGGCGAGAAGAGGGTTGAATTACACGTTTTAAGACATTTAAATATTGTTGTTATTTTTTTAGTTTGTCAGTATATTTATTTTATTTTATCTCTAGATTTATCAAATGTTCATAAATTAAATAGGATATTTCTTAACAATAGTGTAATCAACGTATAATACTAATAGTAATTTAGTAGAGTTCAATAAAAGCACAGAATACATATCAGTACAAGTACAGAAAACCATCTCCAAAAACCCGTTTAAATCAATAATGGCTCTTACTAAGATACTATTAAGTTCAATTTACCACCACACAAAGCTAAATGTCACGTAGAAGTGCGCTCTCTTTCTATCGCGTAACTCGTACCTTTTCTGAAGGAATAAAGCTTCCTTTTAAAAAATTATAAAAACTTAATATTTAATTATACTACCTTTTTATATTGTTTTTTATTATTCATAGTTATAATCAATTCTCTGACAGCGGTCGAATTAGTACGTAGATTATTCGATGAACAACATTCGCGAGTGCGCGACGTGCGTCACCGCTTGCCGTGAGGCCCTACTGATGGCCTCCTGCGGGTGGCTCTGACAGTTCGAATCGAACCCGCTAGTTGGACAGGCTTGATAAAAGTGACAAGGTGTCATTCATTAAGCACAAAAGTGTCGAGTATTGGCACGATTACTTTCACATCACATCATCAGCCTATCTCAGTCCACTGCTGGACGTAGGCCTCTTCTATTAACTATGCGCATAGACGTATTAGGAGGTAATAAATGCCCACAATCACCACGCTACGCAAGCGGATTGGCGATCGCATTAATGTGTCCACTATGATGACGCTGCTACCCATCATCAATCTTCTGTCAAAGAATGGTCAGTGACACTTCAATCCTCTTACAACACCCGCGGGAACAATTGGGGTGGTGACGAATGTATTCTTACTGCCGTCACCACATACCCTCACGTTTACTTTAACTTATGTTTACCCGCATATTTGCTTAGCTAAGTTTCTTTTCAAAATCCCCACAAATTTACCGTACTATCCACATTACCGGGAATTAATAACTTTTGTTACAAACTTCCTAAAACCAAAACACGTAAGCTCATCACCCCTCAAAGGGGGGTATATACCCTCTAAGACGGGGTGAGAAGAATCCGTGTGAAGACGTGGAACTATATAGAGCGGATACCGCGATAGTTACAATAACTCCCGCTCATATGTCCAGGGGGTGGTATATACCCCGATAAGATGGGGTGGGGGCGTGAAGACGGTATGTGAAGACGTGGCTGGAATTATATAGAGTAGTTATTACTCCTCCTCCTTCTTCTACCTAGTGTTATCCCGGCCTTTGCCATGGTCCGCTTTCCTGCTACATTTCCTCCACTTTGCGCGATCCTAGGCATCTTCTACTGTAAGCCTATTTACACTCATGTCAGCCTTCACGACATCTAGCCATCGCTTCTTTGGTCTGCCGCGGGGTCGGGGGCCGTCAAGGGCTAGGTTAAGGCATACTCGTATGTTTTCATCAGGTGGCCTACGACAAACGTGACCAAACCACCGAATTATAAATACGAGTAGGTATTGGATGTCATATACATACAAAAATAGACCGACTGACCGAGCGGTACAGGCATCAGCCGCGAAAGCTGAGTACGTGAGTTCCATTCCTTGGACGTTGTTAATCTTGGTTTATTTTTTTTGGTATATGACATCCAATATTTATAATTTATATAGTATTAAGTAGTGTGACTACTTGGGAAAAAATAAAAACACAAATCAAAATATGTAGTACAAATGAATAATTAGATTTCAGTTTCACAATAAACTTAAAATTTTA
>JALPQI010021306.1:0-25116 GCA_025490895.1 Thaumatotibia leucotreta
TCCGGAGCGTTACATCTATATACTCAAGTTCACTCAAACATAACATTAGAACCCTAATAGGCCGCTCTAGTCAAAATAACAAGTACCTACTTACATAATACTAACAAAAGAGATTTTTTACAATCTGTTTTGTAACTTTGGCATTGCTTGAGGGTCCTAAGGTGGCCTGTGGTATTTGTAGCTATAAAAACAATAGGTATCTGCCTAACAGTTTAATAAAATAAGGTTTTAAGAATGTTTAAACATAATTGATGACAAATTTTTACTAGCTTTTATTTGTTTTTACCCTGTCCCGATCCCGATGACTTGTAATAAATGGGTCAAAATTATTTTCGTTGTCTTATTTTGTGTCCCTAAAAAACGTGACACAGTTGTAATTTTTGTATGAGATGATGTTTTGTTTCCAATTTTTTGATATATGGATTAAATCTAGCGTGAAAAAGAAATACAAGTGCACCAGATTTTTTTATTATACTGAGTTGAAACAGCAACTGAAAGCTGGACAGAGTGGCATGAAACAAAGAACGAAATGAATTTTGACCTAAATCTTGCGATATATTGATTTAAACTTTCACGATTATCACTCATATTTTAAAGACAAACGGGTCTTCATCGCGTAAAGTTACGTTTAATTATATCCTGACGTTTCGGGCATGACGTTACACCCAATCGCAGGCAGACTGGTAAGTTTACGCGATTAAGACCCGTTTGTCTTTAAAATATAAATCTTGCGAGTTTAAATTTGATTCTCTTCTCTATTACTGAGTTTGGCCGTGTGGTGACGGCAGTAAGAATACATTTGTCACCACCCCAACTCCTCCTGCGGGTGTCGTAAGAGTCGACTAAAGGATTGAAGTGTCACAGACCATTATTTGATAAAAGATTCATCAGATCAATTTTTTCATCATAGTGGACACATTACTGCGATCGCCAATCCGCTTGCCCAGCGTGGTGATTATGGGCATTTACCTCCTAATGCGTCTATGCGCATAGTTATAGGAGAGGCCTACGTCCAGTAGTGGACTATCATAGGCTGATAATGTGAGTTTAAATGTTCATATCGGGTGATAATGCCATTGATATCATAGTTCAGGGGAGTTAGAATGATGTAGTAATGTGATTCAGTTTAGGTCGAGAGAAAGGGACAAGGCTATACTTGTCGCATATCTCTGTCCCTTTCCAAAGATATACGACTAGTATAGCTTTGTCCCTTTCCCTGAACCTAAACTGAATCGCATTAGTACGTCATGGTAACCCCCCTGGCCACTATACCACAAAACTTTACAAGCGTACAACTCTACAAAATTGTCAACTTTTTGTATGGGAATTTACACAATTTTGTAGAATTGTACACTTGTAAAGTCTTGTGGTATAGGCCACAGGTCTGATGATGGAATCGGAAGTAGTTACAGGAACTTGAAAACGAAATGATCGTACTCTAGCAAAGAGCTCGTTGTCTTAATAATTGTACTAGATTACATGACCAAACAAATTAGAATCAGCGATATCGGCGTGTACCAAATTTTTTTTAAGTACAGAAGGTGTTTTTTTACGCGTTTGTACGTGCAGTAATCACAAGTATACCACTATTTCTTGTTAGACCGAATGGATTTGGATGGCTATCTGTACTATAAGGGCATTTTCGGGAGAAGAGATAAAAAAACTTATTTTTCTGAAACAGGTAAATTTTATGTTTTTCCTGCTCAGAATCACGAGCTCTTTCGATCCTACTAGAAGAAAAAAGTGTCCCAACTTTTTGGTTCTATTACGTAACCGTTTTTCAAACACTTTGTACAGCGGTTACAAAGTGGAGAGCGTGTAAAATGTATGAAAAATGCGGGACCATTTTTTTCTTGTACTTTTTTTCTCCTAGATTGAAAGAACTCGTTATTCTGAGTAGGAAAAACATTAAATTTACCTACCGTAAAAAAAAATCTTTTTGGATCTCTTATCGCGAAAATGCCCATAAAACGTCATACGATACAAGTGCAAAAAGAAAATTCATAATTCGTATCGATTTGAAACATTCCTTAAAATCGCCACTCGTTTTGAACTTCATTTTTTTCGCGCTCGTATCGTAATGTACTATTTTGATAGAAACATCTTAAATGAATATGTTGTTAACAGCGTGGGCGCTTGCGGCTATGACACACGCGGCGCTGCTCACCGTGCTACTCGCTTTATCAGGTTAGTTTATATTTTTTCATCACAGCTGTCTAAGGTCCTGGGTCTTCTGACCACCCGTCGCCGGCGGCGACCGACGCGTGTCCGCCGCCGACGACGTTCCAATGTTTTGTTCAGAAATGTTAGAGAGTGGTTTCTCTGACTCGTCGTCGGTTACCCGCTGCGGGCAATGTTTCAGAGAAATGCGTTTCATGCGTAGCGGGAGAAAGTCAAATTCCCTAGGGAGTAATAGAAATGTCAGTACGTCGTAGAATCATATTTTGTCTGCAATATGTTATTTTTTTGTCCGCAAGTGTGATGAAAAACATTGTATGCATCACGGTGGGTAAGCGGAATACTAACTCGAGTCATTAAAAGCCTACGGCGTCGGGCTTCTAACACTCTCATAAGTAATTCCGTACCGTTTAGTACATTGTGCATCAAAATCCTCTTTTGATGCACAATGTACTATAATGACTAAGGAGGAAAATCGAAACATTTGTCTCAGCTCCGCTTATTGTCCGATGGGCGTAAAGTTCACGATCAAGCGTGGTTTGGCGTGCTTGCAGCCAAGCGAACCAAAATATACCAAGTGGGCTAACACGGTCAAGTAAAACGATTCAGTTTAGAACCAAATCTGACCTAAGTACTACCGCGAAAATCGAAATTCGTAAATTTTGAGGATTTTTCTCTGTTACTCAAACGATGACGTCATTAGAGTGAGAGAGACAAATCCTCGAAATTTATGAATTTCGTTTTTCGCGATAGGACCGCTGAATCGTGATGTGTTAGTTTCATAGAATAAGTGACAAAAACTGACGAGCCGAACCTAACCTGAATCGTATGTAAGAGATCATGGCAGCCCCATGTAGGCTTATGATTGTACGGCGTGTAATCGATTGTCGTCATTGCCGTCACGTTCTAACAAGTATCTAAGTGCGACAGTGACGCGTAGCACGATAAATGGATAAAACGGCACCATCATAAACAACTTCTCTGTATCGTTCCAATTTTAGTATACAGTGTGTTTCCATGACCCGGGCTTTTACAAAAATCTGTAATAATACGCATTACTAGCAATCGCTTTCAAGTATTAAAATTTGATAAATAATTAAATTGACCGTACAATTATTTTTAATTCCTCTGAACGATCAATGTAACGCGTGTACTGTTTAGTTGTCAAACGTTGTGAGTGGCTGCGATCTGTCATTGTCAAGTGCAAATTAACGATTCATTTTGAAGTACATTGCTTCTCAATTAACTTTTCTTAGAAAGTTAATTACTTTTAAAATTAGCATTTTGAATCGAATAATGTTCACGGTTTGGCTAGAAATCTGCGTCGCATTCCTCGGTTTCGATAAAGGCCAGTATCATAGACACACACTGTATGTATTGCCGAAGCAAGTACATCATAAACAACGTGGTGGCTTATGATAGTCTGTCAGTGCTAGTTACTCGTCACGTTTGAACTTGCATATTTGTTAGAACCTGAAAGCAGCTACGAAAAACGAATAAATAGAGGACTATAAGCCACCTGTTCACCCTTCACAGCTCCACCGTTTTTTCTTCAAGCAATGCTTTTACTTGCCGGTTTTATAATCCAGTATCTATACCGTTCCCTTTCCGTACTCATGCAGTTATGAAAGACGCTATGTTTTCCCTGACAATGTTTTCGTAGTATGTAATAGACTTCAAAGTCATTGATGATTATGTTTTTAAACAGTACCTATAATATACGTACATTTAGCCAACATTCTAGTACAGCTAGCCATAGGTATAGTCTACCACTTTATTGCCACATAATAGTCGAAAAGTGGTTGGCCATATTTTGGCTGACTGTACTGCCAATGTCAATTATTAACGTTAGCCGTGGACACACGGACGGAAGGATGCAGACGTGGCGAAACTATAACGGTTCCTACTTCACGACGACCCTCTAATACCGTATTCCTATTGGAATAAAAGTACTAAAATGTAACAAGCTTGTCTGAAGAAAAGTTAAAAATAGAATGCAAGGGAGTCTTCTATCTTGTCCGCATCAGCAATGAAGCGGAGACCGATGCCGTATCAAAAATTCCATTACTAGTAAAAAGCTAGTGTTTCGATGCATAATGCACAACGGACGTGACCACGGGGTGACATTATCTTGAGCGTTAGTTACAGGCGGAAGCGGATATGACTAGGTCTTAAAATCAGGTGTCTACTGTCTACCGACGGTGAAGCCCCAATTTATTCAAAAGGATGAAAATGGAGAGGAATGACAGCAAGGAAGAATAACGCAAATACTACAAGTAATGTTATTGTTTATGTATACAGGATGTATGTCTGATAAGGGCGAAGCTCTCTATAATAAGTACATTCAAATAACTTTTACTTAAAACAAAAACAACAAAAGTTTCCATACAAAATAATTCGGCGCGCAATGTAGAGCAACATACGCGAGTTAAACACTCGTTGACAGCTAATTTCAAAAGCAGATGACATAACTGCCATATTAACAATAACAAATGTTCGTACCTACATTGCTGCTCCGATAATCTTAAAAAAATTCTGTAGGATCATAATTAAGAGTAACTTGAAAAAAACTTGTAATTCATGATTGCACTAATGAATCCTATGCCTGGTATAATTGATTGCCCGTATTAGACTTACACACTGTATTATTATATCGGTTTATAAGCCACATACCTAATATACTTGTTCATAGTCTAGTTTAGAAAATTTTCTATGAAAAGGCGATAAATAAAATAACAAAATTATTAATAGTGATGAACTGTGACAATGAACTAACTAGCTATCAAATAATGCTTGATGACGCAATTCGCTTTTCTTTTATAACTCGACTAACGCTATCAAATTTTTAAATTCTCCCACGAAGCTCCGTTGTTCTAAGCGAGAGAAGCCAACTCCGCATGACAATTATAGTTGCTCCAATACAAATTGGTAAGGTACGTGAACTACAGGAGGCAGTACTGAACCTTGTGTTTTATTAACACTTATATATTTAGCATTATATTATATCGAACAATTTAAACTCAAAACAATTTATGACTTTAATTCAAAATTCTTTGTACAGTCGAGTTCATAAATGTATGAGCAAATCCAAGGCTTCGAAAATAAATGAGCATAGAAACATAAATATGCATCTGAACAGATTTACCAATCAAAAATATGTATACATATTACCTGTCTTATTAATCTGAGCATGTGTCACATTAATATGTAAGCACGTTTAACCTACCTACTTTAGATGGTCCCGTTGGCACCAAGTCGGGGTCTGATGAAGGGATCATGGAGAAATCGGTTGAATACGTTTTTTTTTAATTTTAATTTGGCGATATCAATCATAATAGTGTATGAAATAGGTAAGGCTGTATTCATTATATCAATTAATACCTTTGTAGGGTGTAGAAAATGACGATGATCCTTTTCAATGCACCAGGCAACTTCTATTAATGTCCCAAGTAACCTGTCCAATTTAACGGAAATGTAATAAAGCATCCTGTATATTTGTGAAAATAATTGCACCCCCTCCATGGAGTATCTACTAAAATTCTTTATTCTTTTTCTTAGGTACGCGGATAATTTGAGACATTTCAATAATCAACACTTATTAAGACCCGTTTGTCGTATAGTAATTCCTTCTCAGCAAAAGGACTCTAGTGCTTCTTAGATACTCACTTTTGTTTATTATAAACATAGTCTGTACTCGTTTTATCTTATGACTGAATTGTAACTACGCAACACTAGATTTAGGAAAACCCAATATAATGCAGAGCTTGGTATTTTTAGGATAGCCTGCCTATTTTAAATTAGTACGAAACCCGAAACTAAAGTAGGTTGTGCAAGCTAACTCATATATGAATATTGCTCTAAATGAAGCCATAATTAAAATAGTTGAGTCTTACGTCAAAGTTTTAATAACAAACTTTTTATGAGTTTACTGCTTTCATTACAGCATCGTATTCGTATTCATACCAGAAAGTTAACTATTAATGTGACTATAAAGACGCCGTCGCGTGTGGTGAGATAGATATTTATAATTACAATTATATTATGCTGCTTCAATGTAAATATTATTACTATTATACCAATCCTTACGTAGACTTTTACATTTTTAACGAAACATTAGATATAATTATAAATATTCTGACATAGAGGTCTTTAAAAATGAAATAGGGTTTCTAGAATAAAAGTCTAAAAGAGTAATAAATGTATTACCCCAAAATTTTAATGTTGCAACCCCAAAATCAGTGTCAAATTGGTCATTGTCAGATTTAGCTTATCTGCATTTCGGTGGACATATCTAAAGTTAAGAAATCCATGTTGATACTAATTTTAGGATAAAACAATTGACGGTACAGTCGCCATCAGATATATGGTAACGGTCGAGGTCCCCAAATAAATCGGAGCAACGTAAAATTTCAATAAATTCGTTACGTGAGAAAAGGGCAATAAATTAGAGGCATGTAATTCGTCACAAATTTAGGAGCAACCACTTTTCAATGAATTCGTAACGTATAATTAGGCAAAAATATCGGAACACAGAGATAGTCAGAAATATCTGAGCAGTCAGGGTGGTCGTAAATATCTCAACATTTATGGAAAATATACCTTTGTGTCATATACACATCGCTTTAAATTCTTTATGGTCAGCCACAAGTCTTGACTAGGTTGTCAATAATTTGAATTTAGAACAAAGTGGTTTGTTGTGATGTTCTTCGAAAAGAGTAGACATTTGTCACCGTGACAAATATATTTCTGTCTCTTTCGCAAATTGGACAGGTATTATGCCTAAATCATTAAAATGAGTTATCTAGTTAACCGCTGTTTTGATGTATTGCTAAAATTCGCAAAGGTAGAACAAGGTGCAAAGCTAAATTTCGTGAGAAGATGTCGGGTACTCGGCGGTGGCGCAATAAATAAGTAGTTCGAGTGATAATTATATTGAAGTAGGTATTATTAAACAGCAATTACAATGAGATTTGAAAGTACTGTTGACACAACAGTGTATAAGTCAATCTAGAATATATTCATAGTCATACAGGGTATCAAATAAGAAATATACACTTTATTTTTGAAATTTTATTCTATACATAACACAAAAAATATAAAGTATCACTGGTTAAATAAAATTATTTTGGACCGGCAATCACACATGGAAAATAATCAGACAAATATCCACCTCCAGTAGCATCGCAGATGCCAACCCTTTTCATCGCATTTTTCATCACTTTTTCATACATTTCCGGCGTTATTTCAGTGATCGTGGTTCGAGTATTTTGTTTTAATTGTTAAAGGTTCGTTGGCCAATTAGAAAAGACAAATCCTTTTAAATAACCCCCCAAAAAAATCAGGAGCTGTCAAATCAGGCGATCTTGGGGGCCAGTTAATGTCACCTTTTTATCACACTTGCTGTCTAAGCGCGCCATTGCTTGCATGCATAGCGGGAGTAATAGAAAAGGGAAATTCCCTAGGGAGTAATAAAAATGTCAGTACGTCATTTAATATAACCGGATTCGATTCCCCTGCTGGGTAGTTTTTTTTTTTCAAATATGTTAATGCAGTTTTTCTGTTTATTAAAATCGATGACATGGTTCCTTTCGTATATCCGATAGTTTCAGACATTCCCATACTGACTGATTTTAATGAGCCACCCTGTATTTTAGTAAAGCAACAATAGCATAAACATAAACGGGTGGTCCAAACCATGACATCAAAAAATTTTTTTTAGATTCCTCACGTCATGAGCTATCAGAATATTAGTTTATTTGACGGACTACTCCGAAAAATCCTCATCATTAAGTATCACTTTTTTTTGCTTTTACAAAGGTTTAAGGTCTAGGGCAGTCTTTAGATTACCAAAAGTTCTTAAGATATGTTTTATTTTTTTATTTACGTACATTAATGCTATTTTGATGCGTTTTTAACGTAAAATTTTTGAATTTGGATTTTTTTTTATCGTACTTGTATCAAAGTGAGGACGCTAATTTTTTTGTCAGTAAATGCTTTATTTGTAGTAGTACTCTTACAAAAAGAAAATATTTAAAAAACCAAATAGATTTTTTTATCAATTTTCTTAATTCCAGAATTTCTCAAAAAACAATTTTCAAAAATTCATAACTCGTAAACTACAAAAAATCGGCTAACATACATGGGGTATATTCTGATAGCCCATGACGTAGGGAACCTAAAAAAATTTTTTTGACGTCAAGGTTTGAACCACCCTGTATATATACATATAATATCATATATGTATAATATCACTGTTACTGATGTCAAGCCTCCGCAGGCTACGTCTACCGCTTAATATCGGACGGTTCGTGTGCTTGTTTGCCACCAAAATACACTAATAATACACGTGCGAAAAGGAAATTCGTAACTCGTGTAGATTTAAAGCACTTCCTTCGGTCGTGCTTTAATTTCCACTCGTTCCACTCCACTTAATTTTTTTCGCACTAGTATCGTAATTTACTATTTTACTTACGGAAATTCGTTACAATTGTCACAAGGCTTAGAACGATTTTCGCAAATTTTTGATATGAGGTTCGACCTAAGTTGGAATTTCGCTACAATTGTCGTATTTTTGTGACAATATATTATTATAATTGTATTTATTGTTGATTGCTAAAAGTTTTTGCAATATATTTGAAACACAAACAACCACACGGCCCGTCTGATGATAAGTGGTAACCGTAGCCCAAGGACACCTGCAATGGGAGAAACAGTCAATTTACAATTCTCGGACTTGTCACCGTGGTAAAATAGGATCCGCAAATGACATTTAGGTATTCTGTTCACCCTTTATACTTTTTTAGTTCCGTTCAAATAAATCATTTGCTAGCTTTACGATTTTATTTACTTATCCCATATTAATATGATCACATCAATAAAAAATCAAAATTGAATTTATGCATTTTTCAATAATGATGCTTGAAAACTTCTCTTTTATCTAGGAAACTCATTTACTCACCCACAACAGTGCCGTCAAAATCATCTTTGACATTGACAACTTATAGGAGTAATAGTGACAACATATAGTCACAAATTAAAATAAACTATGTATCGCAGACTTAAGGTGTATTTCCTATAAATGTTCCGATCTTTATGATCATCCTGGCTGCTTCAATATCTTTGAGTCATGTTCGTTCCGATATCTTTACCTACTTGTACGTAACGAATTTATTGAAAAGTGATTGCCCCTAAATTTATGACAAATTACACGCTCCCAAATCATTGCCTTTTTTCACGTAACGAATTTATTGAAATTTTACTTTGCTCCGATTTATTTGGGGACCTCGACCGCTACCATATATCTGATGGCGACTGTACAACTATGTAGGTTCCCCGGTCTATAACCCTATATAAAATAAGTAAAAAAAGTTTTAAGTTAAACGGTTTTTATTGCACCAAAAACTAGAAAATAAAAATTTGTTGTATCTAACCGTAGATGCTACTTTCTGTAGATTACTCACGTGAAACTATTATCACTGTAGGTAGTCTTCCCAAGTCGGATGCTGAAAGCCACGTTTAGCCGTTATGTCAGTGGATTAAGCGTTAATCGGAAACTTCTACCAAACTAAAATAAAAACGTGGGGCGTACGCAATTGTGATTAAGTCACTATATATTTAAGAACACACATAGAAATCAAAACAGGAATAGTGTAATAAGTTTTGTTCTGGCCTTGATAAAAGCTATTTACCTCTGTTGTAGAAGTGATGGAACAGATGGATGAATAATTGCAAAATTAAAGCTACAATTACATATTTTGAACTTGTACCTTTCTTTATAATAACGCCCCACGTTTTTATTTTAGTTTGGTAAAAGTTTCCGATTAGGTAACGCTTAATCCACTGACATAACGGCTAAACGTGGCTTTCAGCATCCGACTTGGGAAGACTACCTACAGTGATAATAGTTTCACGTGAGTAATCTACAGAAAGTAGCATCTACGGTTAGATACAACAAATTTTTATTTTCTAGTTTTTGGTGCAATAAAAACCGTTTAACTTAAAACTTTTTTTACTTATTTTATTTTCAAGTTTTTAGTGCAATTGTTAAGATAATTTCCGATACTATACCTACTTATTCTAGATCAAAGATGTTGTTTATAATATGTAATACAAATTATGCATCCTAAGTAGCGCTTATACTCACACGAATCACGACACATATGTAACCGTAATGAACATTATTTTATGTGTAACGGGAAGCGAATCCCTGCTGAATAGACATTTTTAGAAATCCGACACTAAAAAAAATTACTAAATATCTCGATCGACAAATGAAAACCAAAGGCTGGGCGTGGTTAATGCACCTAAGCTTGAATGCCCGAAGTGTCTCAAGTGGACGTGTTATTTATGCAATATACAAGTACTTACATAACAGAGACCTGACAATAAGGAATATATCAATCAATTTGGTTTATTGAGAAAATAAACTAAAAAAATTTATATTGTACACAATAAACAAGTCGAATTTTGAGACTATAAAAAATAAAACCGTTCTCTCAGTCGACCAACAGAGGACCGCAGTTCTGACGGAATCACTCTATCAGCTGGAGGGCCGCAGGCCCGACGGCTCTCCCTACGTGATCCACTCACGCTGTCACTCTATCAGCTGGAGAGCCGCAGGCCCGACGGCTCTCCCTACGCGATCCTCTCACGCTGTCACTCTATCAGCTGGAGGGCGGCAGGCCCGACGGCTCTCCCTACGCGATCCACTCACGCTGTCACTCTATCAGCTGGAGGGCCGCAGGCCCAACGGCTCTCCCTACGCGATCCACTCACGCTGTCACTCTATCAGCTGGAGGGCCGCAGGCCCGACGGCTCTCCCTACGCAATCCACTCACGCTGTCATTCTATCAGCTGGAGGGCCGACGGCTTGCCCAACGCGATCCACTCACGCTGTCACTCTAGCAGCTGGAGGGCCGCAGGCCCGACGGCTCTCCCTACGCGATCCACTTACGCTGTCACTCTATCAGCAGAGCTGCAGGGCCGCAGGCCCGACGGCTCTCCCTACGCGATCCACTCACACTGTCTCTTTATCAGCTGGAGGGCCGCAGGCCCGACGGCTCTCCCTACGCGATCCACTCACGCTGTCACTCTATCAGCTGGAGGGCCGCAGGCCCGACGGCTCGCCCTACGCGAACCACTCACACTGTCACTCTATCAGCTGGAGGGCCGCAGGCCCGACGGCTCTCCCTACGCGATCCCCTCACGCTGTCACTCTATCAGCTGAAGGACCGCAGGCCCGACGGCTCGCCCTACGCGAACCACTCACGCTGTCACTTTATCAGCCAGAGGTCTGCAGGTCCGACGGCTCGCCCTACGCGATCCACTCACGCTGTCACCCTATCAGCCGTGACCCTATGAGTCTATCAGCCGGAGGGCCTCAGTAATGACCTACGGCACTAACCGTGGTCGTGTACAATGGACCACATAAGAAGGCTCAAAGTCACCCAAAGGGCAATGGAGATGCCTATGCTAAGAGTCTCTCTGCGAGATCGGATTAGGAGTGTGACCATCCGCAGCACAACCAACGTAACCGATACAGCTCTTCGAATCGCTAAACTAAAGTGGGTGGGGCTCGTTACGCGTGGAAACGATGGCCGTTGGGGCGGTAAGGTTCTCGAGGGGCGGTCACGTACCGGACGGCGCAGCGTGGGTGCCCCCCCCCCCACAAGGTGTACTCATGCCCTGGTGAAAGTCGCTGGATACGGGTGACACGGGGCCGGTCCTTGTGGCAATCTTTGGGGGAGGCCTATATTCACCAGTGAAAGTCTTTCAGCTGATATGATAATGATCATGATAATTGAATCCGTATGTTTCTACCAAATATCTAAAACAGTACTTCAAAATTTACATATCGCTAAACCTAGCGGTTGTGGCAGGCAGTAACACTGGAGTATCAGATTTGAGGAGTTGGACGTTAGTATTAAATTTGCATGTTTCTTTTCTACCCATATACTTCATATCTAATGAACTTCTTTAAACTCAAGATATCGATAAAAGATAAACCTTGCGGTTATTGTGGGCAGTACTGCAGCATCAGGAGTGAGGAGTTGGAAGTTAAGATCAGGCTGTTAGTATTTGATTATGCCAAACATGCTATAC
Organism: Thaumatotibia leucotreta; assembly: GCA_025490895.1. Taxonomy (NCBI): domain Eukaryota; kingdom Metazoa; phylum Arthropoda; class Insecta; order Lepidoptera; family Tortricidae; genus Thaumatotibia; species Thaumatotibia leucotreta. The sequence goes on from JALPQI010021306.1 coordinate 12,280, forward strand.
TTTCATTTTCACGTGTCTAACACTCTCGGTTAAGGTAAGCAGTACGTCTGCAGCATCAGGCTTTGAGGATACAAGGATAAAAATATTATAATATTGCATTGTCATGGGGACTTGATAAGAGTTCCAAATTTTATTGATTTCGGTGCAGTAGAAGTGGTCGAAAAATCGATCACAAGATTTGAAGCATCGACGACAGTTGATACGCGGTGAAGTTAATAAAAACCGTTTAAAAAGAAATCGTAACATAGATTTAAACAAACTGTTGTGTGAAATATTGAATCGATCACCAGTGGAGAACTTTTGTCTTTCGGACTGACAGTACTTAATTAGAAAATCAGTATCTTGAGACACAAAGAAGTATCTATTTCATTAGCTACATCAGGCAAATCGAATGAACACTGCTCAAAGACATTTGATGCTTATTTACTTACCTATATTTTTCTTTTCCGTGAAAACAAAGGGAAAAGATTGCTTGCTGCTTTATATTACGAATTTGTATAGGTTTGTAGCCTCATAATGTCAGTTCTCGGTAGCAGCTCGTAGTACCGACGTATCTAATCTCCGATTCACGAAAATGCGGACGCGCCCAAAGCGAACTTCGCCTCGTTCTCTAATCCCGCATTTACCCTATAATTCCGGCAGCAAATAATTTCCAATAAGTTCAGAGCTCTTCAGCGTAAATCATCATATCATACCGCTGCAATATCAAAGCCTCGCGGTTGCCTACCCATCCCTACCCACTTACCAACCAATATAAAATGACCTCACAACTCCGAAAGAACCTCGCTTAATATGCACTCTGCACTGGTTCCAGTAATATTGGCTTATCATATATAACGCAGTCCACTTTTTAATTACATGCATCATACTGGCTGAGCGCAGTTTCAAAAAGGATTTCGAGGTTTCAGTTTTAAACGTAGCTTTTTTCTTTGTTTTGGCTTGAAATTAAAAAGTTTCGGATGCGGTGACGTTTTTAATGTTTTACTTAATGATAACGTAAATTGGTTTTGGCGGAATTTAGTTTATACTAAAATTATACTTTAGGAGGGTTACTCGTGTGCTCACAGAACAGAAAATTCCGTGCGTGTGCTCGTCGCGTAGCCATGGCAATTAGCTCCTGACAAAGGTCCTCATGTATGGAGCAAAACAATTAAAGGAATGTGAGTATCTGAGTATGTGAGTATATAAATTTTTGTATAAATGAGTCTCATCTCACATCAAGTTAAATTTTTTTGGGTAGATATTTTATGGTACGACAGCATGATAATTTTTAGAATATTTACGCATCGAACTAAATAAGTCAAATATTTACTATTGCAAAATGTAGCTTTTCTCCAAATTTTATGTATTTAATGAAAAAAAATCCAGTCCACTGATTCCTGTAAATTAAATTGAAATATTATGTCAGTAGAAAAAATATTGTTTATTGTCACTGATTTCAGAAGAGATCTTATTTGTTCAACTAATCCAATTATTCAAACCATCCAACTGAAAAAAAAACAGGAATAAACTAATTGCACAAAAACTAAATGATAGGTTCGATTAAAATTCAATTCAAATATGTAGTAATAATTTTGGAGCCTGATTAACAAGTATTAATCAGAAAAAAGTAATCAGTCTGCTGATAAATTATACGGAAGCTGCGTGTATAAAATTATACTTATATTCGCCTGACATCTGCACAGTGCATGTGAATCATGGTGAGTGCATGCGGCTCGTCAGTGCTGCACGTCAAGTGCAGCTTTGAGGCTGATACATTTCTAACTTAATTACTTAACTGCGGCTTAAAAAAAAACTTTCAGTTGCAAAGAAGCATACCTACCACCGGTACCTAACGACTTATAGCCGGCCCGGGGAACATTGAACCCTATGACAGCTGTCAGTTTAATACATTACTTGTCAAGACGCGACATTGTTGACAGATAATATATGGAACTGACAGCTGTCATAAGGATCAAGGTTCTCGATCCGGGTTGGCTATAGATAGTTTATTTCAGTTGCAAATCTAGAAGTGCAAAAATATGCACTCAAAAATATAGACTTCAAAACGATGACTTCAAACGGAGGATAGAAATTAGACACTGAAACCAAATTGTTAAAAAAAAGAATACGTTAGGTTAGGTTTTACGTGGAAAGTAATGCATTCTATCGCGCTCGCACTGATACAATGGAGTGAGTGCGATGACATGATTTACGTAACGAGTTAAACCTAACGTTACTGATACTTGTAATTACGGCTACAGTAGGCTTAGCACAGGATTAGTGCGAGAATATGTCGCCGCGAGATAGACTATCCATCCCTCTTTATTCACATAGTTAGTAAAAGATGAAAAATCTATCTCGCGGCGACATACTAACATACCAATCATGTGCTAAGCGTAGTTAGTACACCTAACGAAGGAATCTCAGAGGAAAAAACTCGTGTATAAGCGAATTTTGGCATAGTTGTAGGGAATGGTGTTTTAAACCACATACTAAAAGTACTGGTGGTTAGGGGTGGAGCTAAGGGGGGGAGGGGGGTGTAAAGGTCCTTATTTTTAATTTTTCGTAAATAACTCGTAAACCGTGGCTTATAGCAAAAAATGATTTAATACATAAGTAATCTACATAAAATTCTCTACAAAATAGACATACACATGTTTCCTCTGGGATCAATGTGTCATGAGATAAGAAAGCAAGAAGATGGACACTAAAGAAATAAGCACATTTGTTTAAGTAAGTATGGCACACAGAATGCTCGCGAGCATTCCAAAATATTTTAATGCTCAATTCCTGACCATATTTAGAGTCTTTAATGTATATAAAATTTCCTGGATTCGGCTTGGTTTCAGAGATAATCTACCTTTTTTCGAAATAAGTTTTTCGACGTAACTCATCATAAACTTCTTTTTGATTGCAATGCTACCCCAATGTGTTTTAATATTACCACACCTTTTGCCTGGCAATCAAAAAATGGGAATAGACTTGACGAAATAACCTGTACCAATAAAAATATTCAAATAAATAATTTTAACAGATTGTTGTTATAATAAAAAGTACTGGAAATGTTAAAAAGTATTCAAAAAGTGTAAAAAAAAGAGAAAAAAAAAATTTTTTTTTGGTGGTATTTGACATTAGGTGTCATAATCATTTTTGTTTATTTTGATATCTAGAATGCATACTTAAAATCTTTTTGAATGCTCGCGCCCGGGCGCGCCCTGTATACTTATTTGTAAAAATAAAATTCCTAATTATCTTCTAAATCTAAAATATTCTTATAATCATCGTCAAAAGATTTTAACTATGCATTCTAGACATCAAAACAAACAAAAAATATTATGAGACCTAATGTGAAATACCACCAAAAAAAAATTTTTTTTTTTCTCTTTTTTTACACTTTTTGAATACTTTTTAACATTTCCAGTACTTTTTATTATAACAACAATCTGTTAAAATTATTTATTTGAATATTTTTATTGGGACAGGTTATTTCGTCAAGTCTATTCCCATTTTTTGATTGCCAGGCAAAAGGTGTGGTAATATTAAAACACATTGTGGTAGCATTGCAATCAAAAAGAAGTTTATGATGAGTTACGTCGAAAAACTTTTTTCGAAAAAAGGTTGATTATCTCTGAAACCAAGCCGAATCCAGGAAATTTTACATAATATTAAAGACTCCAAATATGGTCAGGAATTGAACATTAAAATCTTTTGGAATGCTCGCGAGCATCCTGTATGTGCTATACCTATACCTACTTAAACAAACGTGTTTATTTCTTTATTGTCCATCTTCATGCATTCTTATCTCATGACACAGTGATCCCAGAGGAAACATGCGTATATCTTTTTTGTAGAGAATTTTATGTAGATTACTTATGTACTAGAACATTTTTTGCTATAAGCCACGGTTTACGAGTTATTTACGAAAAATTAAAAATAAGGACCTTTACACCCCCCTCCCCCCCTTAGCTCCACCCCTAACCACCAGTACTTTTAGTATGTGGTTTAAAACACCATTTCCTACAACTATGCCAAAATTCGCTTATACACGAGTTATTTCCCCCGAGAGGCAGCTTTTGGTCTTCGTTAGGTGGGCTAAGTTGCGTAGCCAAAATGTCAATCGGTGACGCTCAGTTGCTAACGAAATGCAACTGTCTTTATCGCACTAATAGAAAGTAGTGACAGAGAGAGAAAATATGTATAAAGGTCTCGTACGCACTAGTCTTATTGATCATAATAATCACGTCCTTCATATTTAAAGTCCCGTTGGAACCATAAGCACACTGCAATATAATCTTCACCAACATAGAATATTCTAGAGCACAAACATTCCTATAATAATATCCGCTTCGTTAAACTCGCGAAGAAAAGTTTCTCGTATCAGTGTCCGTCAGGCTTTGTTGAGGCTTGTGCCCCACTTACCCAATCGGGATGACCAAAATTTAGTCAAAAATAAACATATTTTTCTCAGAAAATAGTATGCTTTAAAGGTTATAGGTACAATAAAAATACACAACAACTATTCCACTACTTGCATAAAACTCCTAAATAAATTATTGTTGATTATAATAATACAATTAAGTGCATCTAAGTGTGTTTCTTATAACCTAACAAACAACCGGTAGATAACTAAATTTACAAATGTAAATGGCCGCTAAGACTTTTATTGACACTTATTTTCAAAGTAGCCAATTACATAGTACCTAGCTTACAAACAAAAACAGTTAATACTTTTTATATTACAACTGCGATACGATTATAATTATGCATATGTATATATACCCCATGTATATGTATATTATAATATATGCTACTCAAAATCCATGTTTACTTCATTAATTACGAGCTTGTTTTTGATTGTACGAATATCATGCGATATGCATTTAAATATAAACTGGCATGCGTTTCCAAATTGTTTAAATAGATTAACAAATAAAAAAGAAAATGGCGTTTCCCTCTAAAAAAACCAACTCGTCATTTAAAAAGTGGCTGAATAAATTGCTCGTGAATAATATTCACCAGTAAGTCTCAACGATTAAAAACAGTCTGAATTAAGTAAGTACAAATTCTTTATGAGCCGTGTGGTGACGGCAGTAAGAATACATTTGTCACTACCCCAACTCCTCCTGCGGATGTCGTAAGAGTCGACTAAGGGATTGAACTGTCACTGGCCATTCTACAAGATTGATGATGAACAGCAGCGTCATCATAGTGGACACATTACTGCGATCGCCAACCCGCTTGCCCACGGCAACCATAACGGGCATTTATCTCCTAATGCGCAACGCGTAGTTAATAGGAGAGGCCTACGTCCAGCAGTGGACTAACATAGGCTGATGATGATGATAAAGAAATTCTTTATTGTGCACCACAAACTTAATTAAAAAACAAATACAGGAAAAACAAACCTGTATCTATACAACAACAATTAATAGTTTATTCAAATAGTTATTTCCCGGTTTATTCGAATAAAGCCCATCTCTGCCCACCCCACGTTCACAACCCACACCCGTGTTCGCGCCCGTATTAAACGCTTCAGTTGACCCATCATGGCCGCCACACGTCCGGCAAATATTTGCGTGTTGGCCGACCAACCCTCATCAATCTAATTTCAACCATATTTACAGGATACTGTGTGGATTCTGGTTCCTAGAAGTTACAGCGTTAATTAAAAGTTTAGTGTATTTGAAACCGATATTATTTGCTAAAACTATGCCCGAATTATTTTGGGACTGTATGCAAACAAAAAGGGATAGCAATGAATTATTTTATCTGCAGAGTTTAGTTGAAGTTTTGGTATTACCTCCTACATATATTATATGTTGGTAAATGCTGCGTTAATACTGAAATGGAGTAATGACAATATCAATTAGGTACTTACTAAAAAACAATTACAATATTAGATACTCGCAAAGATTTTTATAAGTACTTTAATTGAAATCAAAATATTACAAAGCATTTCACTAACTAAAGCTCGATTTATAATTCACCTGACTTTCACATATTTGTAAAAGAAAACTTAGGGATATAGATTAAATGAATAAAACATAATAAACAAAGAGGTAAATAATTATCTCAAAAATATTGCACTACCTTCTGTATCAATGAGTAAATAATTATTTTGTACTACATCTACTTTACGTGTACCTCTACAGTCACAATCATATATTTTAATCTTATCGTGTTGGAATAAGGGCAGCAAACAGTAAACACATATATTTCGTGTGCAGTCAACAAAAAATGTAGTCTACACCACTAGATCCTATTCAATCGTAACAAAGTCGAAAAACAGTAGATCACAGTTTTGTTGACTGTACCTTCATGAGAGTGGTAGCACTGCGCTTAATAGTGTCCATTACCAATGAACGAGCGCTAAAGGTAACGAGTTCAATCACTCCTGTAAATATTTGGTCAGCGGCGACCGCACACACACCACGATACGAATATGTACATCTACATGTATATTACAAGTAATGTTTATGTGTGCTGTCTGGACAGAAGTTATGTATGACGCTAACACATGTAAAAACGTTCAACCCTCTGGACATCTCGTCTCCTGTAGTTTGCGGAAGATAAGGCGCAACATTTCGTTACGTGACAGTACTATACCATGTGTAAAACTAATATGAGAAATAAATTAAACCAGACATGGGATTATTAGTGTAATCATGGATTACGAGGTTTTTTTTAAATTACACCTAATGACCCCACAGAATTTCGATTGATTATCTCGAAATTGTCTGACATAGAATATCCCTAAAGCAATGTTTACCGTGGCTTCATTTTGCGCCTCAATTGGTCTTTAGAAATGAGGATGTCTATAGCAAACAACAATAAAAATGGAACCTAATAAGCCTCTATTAGCGAATAATTACCAAAAAAACGGTTTATTTGCCAACTGAAGGTGTAATTCTATCTTCGTTACACTTCTTAACGCTGAGTAAAACTAAAAGAGACAGGATTATAATATTAACGTTTACGTACTTACCGCGAAACTATATGACTCAGTTCTAAATTATAGTTTCACTTTAAGTACCTACATAATACAAGGACAAGTAATTATGACTGACTATACGGAGTCAAAGACTATGCCCCGTAGAGACGGCAATAAAATACATTTGTCACCACCTTAACTCCTGCACTAGTCACTGACCATACATTTATTGAAGATTGGTGACGAGAGCAGCGTCATCATAGTGGACATACTGTTGCGATCGCCCACCAGTTTGTCCATCATGGCGACTATGGGCATTACCTCCTAATGCGCGGCAATAGGAGAGGCTTAAGTCCTCCACTGGACCGCCTACCCAGCACTATTGCTGATGACGATAAAGAGTCAGCAATCTATCTCAGTTCGGTGTATCTCATTTGTTGTGTTATAATCTGTGCTACGGTATGGTTATACGTAAAAGTATGAAGTAAGAGGGGTTCGATAGCAAGTAATGAATACTGTCGCTTTAAACTCATGATAAGACACATCAAAACTTAACGACCTAATTAATTATATTTACGTCATATATGGTTATATTTTAGTGCCCTAGCAAAGTAACACGCTTTGCGATATACAAGCAAATACATCACCACCTCCGGTCGTGTTTTAATTTATCTTCACTTGTTGCGAATTTCCGACTTTTCTAACTTGTGTCACGACGTTACTTTTAGTAACTCGGATCCAATTTAACTTTATCTTACTAGGTGCGGGAATCTGGTATATAAATAAATCATTTTATGAACTAGAAACGAGCTTATAATTTCATTTTAATTTGTGGCTTTGATAAGGCTTAATATAAGTTACTGCATCTCACGCAAACTAGTTATTGTCGTGAGTGCATCATGCTCAGTCACAGTGCATACGAGATGCATCCGTGTGGTAAAAATAATATCTAAAGATGAATTTGAAACTATACGAATAAATATATAGTACATTTTTATTAATAGACGACGAAGAAGTTTAGTTTCGGTCCTTAAAAAAATAGTCAGTAAAAAAAATACGAAGATAAAAAGTAATTCAACTATTGATAAGTCCCTACCAAATTCAAATTCAAATTCAAATCATTTATTTGCAAGAATGTAGTAATACATAATTATATATGGCGGTCAATTTTCAAGTTGTCCGATACATTCTGCTTAACTAAGCATGCAAAATATTAATTTGTAAGCTGATCACATGCATCAACTTAACACAATTTTATTACATGAATTAATGAATACTGTCACGGAAATTGTAAAATGTCAAAAAAAATAATTATTAAAAATATGTTAATGGCAATGAGATAACATAATAATTATAAAATACATCAATTATAAATAAAACTGCAAATGTCCAGTAACAAAGAATCAATATAAATTTTCCTTTTATAAAAACAATGATCTAGTAGCCAGTTTGTGACATTTTTCTTAAAAAAGTCATTTCTTTAAAAGCTGATGGAAGCTTATTATAGATCCGACACACATGTAATATACATTTTTCTTACTATAAGCTAAGCGACAGGGCGGTGCAAATAGTTTTTTGTTTCTGTTTGGCCGGTTTGATACATCCGAATAAAGTCTAAATAAATGGCTATTTCGTTTCACAAAGATACATATTTATCTAATGTACATACAAGTGCACTGTAGTGTACCAGTCTACATACATCTCTAACACAAGTGTAACATGTCAGAGTTTTATCTGTGTGCCACAGTATCTCATGGACGAGCTAAACTGTATCCGTCACTGTTTAATTAATACGGTTAGACAGTGACAGGTCGTCTAACTCGTGCGCGAGATACTTTCGCGTCACTTTGTGCCGTGGTGTGGGTGAGGGGGCTCGTTTGATTTAGGATTCTATTAATAAAAGTTATTATTATTAGCATGTTTGAGTATACTATTGGACGTAGGCATCTCCTGTAACATATGCGTAAAGGCACATTAACCTTTATTCCTATGTAAAATAAGAGTGACAGCTGGTAATCAGTGATTACTAATCACAGTTATCAGAAGCAATTGAGTGGTTAGAAGGTAATGCCCATAACGACCGCGCTGGTCAAGCGGGTTAGCGATCGCAGTCTTAGGCTGGTTCCTGTGTCACGCGGCCCGTCCGCGCGTTTTAAACAGAACTGCTCCAGTCTGAAACGCGCCATTGATTCAATACATATTTTGTTCCACGTGGGCGGTCCGCGTGACACAGGAACCAGCCTTAGTGTGTCTAATGACGATGCTGCTGCCCATCATCAGTTTTCAATAAATAAATGGCAGTGACGCTTCAGGGTGAATATCTGAGCGTTTCAACCGTCTAATTTTGGTGGCATCATTTTTGCCGAAGTTTCAAAACGTCTCAATGTTATACTTCGTCATCTGTATATTATTATGGTACCGTGCCTCCTTCAAATGACAAAGTAGCACATTGTAAGGAATAGAAACTTCGGCAAAAAGGATGCCACCAAAATTAGGCGGTTGAAACGCTCAGATATTCACCTTTCAATCCTTTATTCGACTGTTACCCACTGGAAGAGTTGGGAAGGTGACAAGTTTATTCTTACTGCCGTCACCAAGCGGCGATGATATTATCAGCACCCTCGACATTTTCAGGAATCCCAGTGACATGGCAATGAGCTGCCTTTCTCTTACGATTGACGATTAAGCGTTAGCGATTGGCAACTTGGCTAAGCACACTGGTCATCAACACAAACATTAACACACATACAAGACTTATACGTACACATACACACACACGCCAATAAATCACCCGCCGCGTGACACTGACACTCCGCCAGCTGCCAGCTTATTGATCGAGCGTTGTTTGTTCCACGCTCATTATTATGTTACTGGAATCATTCAGCTAATTGATGGTAACACGTTTCCTGTAATATCTGACTTTCCTTTGCCTTCTACACAATAAAGCTCTTGGCATAAAAATAAAGCGATAAAGAAAAAAACAAATAATATTAAATTGGTATTAAATAGTGAAGCACCAATTAGAACGAAATTAGAATGCTATGAATATTTTTGATAGGCATTATACATGATAATGGAAATGAAGCAATATATTTACATTTTAGTATATTAACGATGTCGGAAAATATGTTTATGAAACTTAAAGTAACATATATACACAAGACTACACGTACTAGAAGTGGTTTATGAGCTGAAGCCATGGACATGCAGAGGAAAATGGTTTCAAATGTTGAGACTATAAAAGTTACCTGTTCACTCTGGGGGGCTACCCTGATCTCTTAAATCCGATTCTGTTTAGGTTCCGTTTATCAGTTTTTGACAGTTATTCTGAACTGCAATATGCAGTTTAGATTAGGTTCTAAATTGAATCGCAATAGTGGATCGTGGTAGCCTGGACCCTAATAAACATAACTCTGACAATTAATGTAACGACAGCTAACCATGTATGACTCAGAATCGTCTCACATTTAACAACAAGAATCATAATATATCGGTGCAAGGCGTGAAGAACTTGATAAGATAACTCAAGATGAATAGTTGAAGAAATTTGAGCTACAATTTGTCATATATTAAATTCGTTTTCCTTTGCCAAAATGCCTGTACAAAAAACTCGAAATAGCCCTATTTTTTTAATGTTTTATACTTTTTATGTACTGCTCAATATTTTATGTAATTTTTAACATCATATTTTTAAATTATTCCATTCACTTTGAATTTATATACCGAAGAACGAAAAGGAATGAAAAAAACCGTTACTTTTGTACGCAGAAATTAACGGTTCCGGGCCCAGGCCAAAATATCTCGAGTTATCAAGTTGTTCATGCCGTGCACCGATATTATCCTAATTAAGTTCCTTGCAGTATACAAGATTTGTAAAAACTTTCCTCCTAAGACTCTTCTTCCTTCATACATTGTTTCCGAGAACAATCAGAAAATTATGATCGGTACTAATTTCTCCGTACTAGGTTACGACAAGCCATTAAAACTTGGCTCCAAAGTTTATCTTGTACGCTCTTTAAAATTGGCGGTATATCCTCGTATGAAGCTGCGAGGTAGCAAAGTCGCTACACAAATTTAATCTGTGCATATATTAATACACCAAGCTGATCCCAACAATCTGCTGCAAAAACTAAAATCCCAATGTAACAAAAAATAAGACCTTATGAAAATGGTATCTTTCTAAAGGGGAAGCGAGATGCATAGTAATGAAATCCAATATAAATGAACATATCAGCGCAATTCCGAATAATCTCCTTGCAGCATATTCTGGCGATAGCAGTTTGATAGCAAACAAATTTCACCCTGAGGCGTAGTCAAGTAAGCACTTAAGCTCATTTAATGCTTAAATTGAGCGCTAGGAATATGCAAAGCCAATATGTTTCAAGGAAGCGTGCACTATGAGACAGAAAGCCAACATTTTGTGCTAATAAAAATTGGTAAACGGGTCTTAATCGCGTAAACTTACGTTTAATTATATCCTGACGTTTCGGGCATGACGTTACACCCGTGGTCGCAGGCAGACTCATGCCCGAAACGTCATGATATAATTAAACATAAGTTTACGCGATTAAGACCCGTTTGTCTTTAAAATATGAGTGATAATCGTGAAAGTTTAAATCAATATAAAAATTGGTAAGCTGGAAAAACCACTAATCGACTGAATGTCTTTTTAAATGTAAATAAATAACTACCATGACTGTGTCGATCTCTCTACAGAGCGACACAATCCCATATTAAACTCAACTTAAAGCTTGTGATATGGCTGCAACGATATATTTACGTTATAGATAGATAGGTAACTATTTACTAATATAATACATACAAAATATCCGTGAACATATGGACAGGGAACTAATATTTATAATAAATACATACAAATAATAAATCCCCTACCAACTAGATTTCGTAATAACCCCTAAATAAATAAATCTCCAAGATCCCTTCATCAGACACCGACTAATCACGGTGGGACCATCTCGGTTTGTTTTAAAGTCGGTTAAAAAAGGAATTATCGAAATCGGTTGGTGGGCCGACCTAATGCCAATTTTAAAGTTTTTTGGTTTTGTTTATAAATTAAGAGAAATTCCAATATAACCTGATTTAATAAAAACAGGTTTAACCTACACTATAAATATTTTTAAAAAATATTTGAAATCTGCATGATTGCATTATTTTTTATGAAAAAAAACACACCTGACCCGTATTCATTGACTGAGTAAATATGTAATTACAAAGATAGTGAAACTATTAAGTAAAACCTTGATGCCGTCCAAGAACCTATAACAATCCTTAGTTTAGATCAAGAATACATGTTTTCATCCTAATAAACGCTCATTTTTTATAGTTTATAATTGATTCCCAAGCCACGCTCGTAAGCGAGGATTAATTATAAATTCGTCCTCGTGACGCGGCTGCTAATTCGAGGCTTTGCGTGCCGGCTTACTCCGATTACAACTTGGAGTTATCCTTGGTACGACAACGGTCCATCTTGCTGAAAGCTTCATAGTTAGATAAGCCCTTGTCTAGCCAATCTTCCCGCGTTTGGATTCTTAGGGTTTCCGCGAGTTGGGACGCTGTTACTTTTTGATGTGAAATAAAATGAGATGGAAAATCAGTCAAAAAGTTCGTTTTTCAGGTTCGTATTACGAGTTGCATTGCGACACACAAATATGTGAAATTCAAAAATGTATATATAAGAAATTAGGTGAGCCATTTGGTTTACTTTGGAATATTTTGAGACAGTAGTACAGTCAAAGGCAAAATAAGGTGAAAATAAGGCTCAAAAATATGTCCCAGTACACCATGATTCTGTGTAATAAGAACGTCGTAACATAGACTCTTTCGATACATATTTTTTTCCTTTGGCTATACCTAGTACTGTCTAAAAATATTTCTAAGTGAACCAAATGGCGCAATCGTAAGGT
>JALPQI010021307.1:0-13126 GCA_025490895.1 Thaumatotibia leucotreta
GCGTTGATCGGCGACGATTTGACGTGGTTGCTAGACACGTTCAAATCTTGCAATCCCGCTTGGAGACAGGTCCGGTGCGTCGTAGCAGACCCTACTAAATGTCAGCAGGTAAGATTACATCATATAAGCATACCTGGGGGCATTTGATGTCTGGATTTGATATCGATTAAAAATATGTCGATATAATTATAATAAAAGATGTGCTTATTGAACATTTTCGATTACAGTACAGAGGTTCGATGTCATATCTGATATCGGGCCTCTTCAGATAGTAAAAGTATGCATATGTCATTTTAATCAAAATGAGAATTTAAATATTGATATTTTATTATTAATTGTATATTTTGAAAACTATTTTAAAATAAACGCGTAACTACCCTTTTAAATTTATTTTTTATTTTAATTGAAGAGTAAGTACCTAATATTTATTTATACCGAATAACATTTTGATGTTGTCATTCACAATAACATCGATATATTTTTAGTCGACAAAATATTTTGCTACATCACTTTCGTATAAATGCCTCGAGTTATCCCAGTTATGCATATAAGGAGTGTTTTTTCAAAAGGACTTATTTCCACTTTCAACTTTTTTTAACTATGAATATTGTAGTTTTGCTAATAGTACAGAAATACATATATCGCGTTCGAGATCGAAATACGTATATCGGTTTAGAGGCAGAACCAACTGTTTGAGTACATTACATCAGAGGCCGGGAAAATGAGGATTTCCAGCCCTGTTGGTATATAAGGCTGAGCGAGCGCGCGAGCGAGGCCAGATAAGTATCGAGGCCGGGAATCCGTTTTCACGCCGAGGCATGTGTAGTGCTTTTCTGAAACATACAAAGAAATACAAAAAAAATAATGACAATGTTGTCGAAATTTAAAAAAAGTTACTTTGTAGGCCTAGGCCTAAAAAAAATATTGTGAAATTCCATTTCCATCCCTTTGAATTACTGCGCCCTAAAAGCGATACTTCCGAGGCTATTTTAAGGAACGTAAACACAATATTTCATTGCATGTTTGAGAAAAACATCTTTTAGCAAATAGTTTCCTATGGAATTGGCATAAAATACAATTTGTCAAAATCAACTTCAAGCAAATAAGGTGGAAGTATTCGTGCGCAATACAAGTGCCCACGAGGAAAGGGATAATTCTAACAGCATATTCCTGAGACTAAAAGAAGCAAAAAATGTTAAATGTGTCTTGGACAAACCCACAAAAAATTTTTTAGTTTTTTTTTGTTTTGAATGCCTTAATACACAAAAAAAAGGATTTTATTAATCAAACGTGTCTCTACCTCTAACTTTTGATCCTTTTGTTTATTTTTAATGCTGTAGATTTGTTTCGTTCTTTGACTTATTTGTTTGTGTACTGTAAAATAATTTCCGATTTATTTTTTCGTCGCAAATTTGAGAAAAGCAGTAGATTTACTTCTCCTAAAAACCAAATTTAGCAGGCTTTGTATCTATTCGATATACCTACGCTGCCTGCTAAGTTTGGTTTCCCGACATCTTCAGTAATGTACTATATCTGCCCTCCGGCCGGCAAATAGCACATTGCCGGCCGCTGCGCTAAACTAACTTGCCGCCTGCGGGCCCCGTTGAGCAGAAAAATAGTATATGCACCTCGGCCATTAAATGGGAAAGCACTTTATCCGAAACATTTCCCACTTAAACGGCCTGGCATGTAATCTACTATTATTTAAACATGCAACGAAAGGTTGCCATTACATTCTTAAAAATAGGTTCGGAAATATCCCATTTAGGGCTTGTCTAACAGAAAAGGATTGTAATGGAATTTCATACAAATATCGTTTTACAAAGTAATCGCTTTGTTGTGGTTTGTTCAATTGGATCCCCGACAACGTGGCTTAAAACCATAAAAAAAATCTAGTTTCGATCGTTCGACAGTTGCGTGTTTTGATTATTAAATAAACAAATTGATTTTTCTCAAACATAAAAATGAAATATTGTTGTTATGTTCCTTATGTAGTATGACGTTTCAGGTGCGACTAGGACAAGAGGTCGTTAATGGAATTTAATACAAATCTTGAAGGCCGGCAAAGTGCTCTTTTTATAATTCCATTCCACATACATTTGTGGCACAGGCGTCATGACATTCTGCCACTATGCAATAAAATTGACGTTTTTGTTGTTTATTTCATTGCATGTTTGCGCAAAAAAGCGCTATACGTACCGTAAAATGCTACAACATTGCACGGAAATTCACGTTTTTTTTTTCCAAATAACTTTTAAGATACATTAACTGTGATCTTGCTTGTATCGCTAATCTAATCTGGATCAAAATACACAAATATAAAGGTTAAATACGCCAAATACGAATAGTTTGGCTTGTAGACGCAATTAAAGTTTCAGTCAAAGTTGTCGTCAAAAGCTGCAAGCTGCAACATTGCCCCGTTGATTATCTGTGGTAATAGACGGAGTATTTAAAATTGGGAACCTTTTGTAAAGTTATAGCAAGAACGAAACGTATCTACTTTGAGTGTACCTACTTAATATTGACAGAAAAAACTACTGAACAGTGACAACCCTACCAGGCAATTTTGGGGCATGTATATTCAACGAAACCATTCCCAACATTGCCTATCGTCAGTCTGGCCTAAAATGAGCGTGTTTACATGAAAACCTGTGTAAAGCATCGAAGAGAGCATTATTACTTTCCATATCAGTGCTCAGCAAGCGGCTATCACAAATATTTTACCACTTTGGTAAAGAAAAGTTTGGAGCATACCATAAAACACATAAAACACGTTGCTGTTTTCAAAGCGTTGACACAGGATTACTGCAAAACTACCTGTGCTTCCATGAAATTATAAATTTAAGTGGGTAGCCAGATAAATTCTACATATTTTACCATTTCTAAAAGTAAGATATAGATAACGGTTTAGTAGAAAAGTAAATTTTTCCAAAAGAGTCAAACTTGTGGCAGGTTGGCAAAGTTGCAGCATTTTACGGTACCTCGGCCGGCAATCCCTTTCGTCCTGGCCTCTGTAGTAATGTACTATTTCTATTTTCCTTTCATTAGGGCAAACCTTGTCTAATCGGTAATATTAAGTAATTCGGTGATAGTCACTTAGTCTCATAGAGGTCTGAGTGAAAGGCAGACCAAAATAGTAGACGAGGGTACAAATGGACATTTATGCCCATGTTGTACACTCTGCTTTTCACTTCGTTTTCAATGAAAGTAAAACACATTTTTCACTGCAGTTTACACAACGAAGTTGTCTTAAAGCGAAAGAAGAAAAATATATAACCAATAACCGCCAACTAATACTTAAAAAAATACTTTTCTATTCTAGACCATAAAATACGATTTTATGTCATCTACGCACGACACTTTACACTTTTTGAGCATGAGAAGTGAAAAAAATACTAATTAATAACTCTGAAGAAAACTCATATTATCGGCATATATACGCGTTTGTACGGGGCAGCTCATGGAATGCTGATGTACTATTATTACAATACAATAAAATACTCTTTATTGCACACCTCATAACATAAAAAATAAGATAACAAAAAATTCGAATCTTAACCCTTAGGTGCATATGGTATCACACATTTTAATTCTGAAATGACTTAATGTAAACAATCCATGCCAATTAGAACTCTGTTGCTCAGTGTGTCAGTCGCAATTGATTACTTATTTCGACATGTGTCATTTCGGTCGTATCATTTATGATACTGTATGCACCTAAGGGTTAAAGGTAGAGGTAACACAACAGGCGGTCTTATCTTATTATTGTCCTTAGTCGGTCCGCGCAGCATTCCCGTCCTCCCACGTGACCTGCTCAGTATGGCAAGCGGCCCGCGCATGCGCCCGCCTTTCAACCGACTGGGCGCGACGCGACGACGCGACCCTCGCAACCGACGACGTCGCCGCCCGCACCAAGACCTACGCGCTCGCTCTGCTGCGCGGCGAACACACCCCCGCACAGCTGCAGGTGACTAGTAGACTAGCTCCACCCTCGCGAGCCCCCCGAGGGCACCCCTTGCTCAGTGTGGCACAGCTGCAGGCGACTGTCGATAGACTAGCGACGACGCCACCCGAGCGACCGACGACGTCGCCGCCCGCACCAAGACCTACGCGCTCGCTCTGCTGCGCGGCGAACACACCCCCGCACAGCTGCAGGTGACTAGTAGACTAGCTCCACCCTCGCGAGCCCCCCGAGGGCACCCCTTGCTCAGTGTGGCACAGCTGCAGGCGACTGTCGATAGACTAGCGACGACGCCACCCGAGCGACCGACGACGTCGCCGCCCGCACCAAGACCTACGCGCTCGCTCTGCTGCGCGGCGAACACACCCCCGCACAGCTGCAGGTGACTAGTAGACTAGCTCCACCCTCGCGAGCCCCCCGAGGGCACCCCTTGCTCAGTGTGGCACAGCTGCAGGCGACTGTCGATAGACTAGCGACGACGCCACCCGAGCGACCGACGACGTCGCCGCCCGCACCAAGACCTACGCGCTCGCTCTGCTGCGCGGCGAACACACCCCCGCACAGCTGCAGGTGACTAGTAGACTAGCTCCACCCTCGCGAGCCCCCCGAGGGCACCCCTTGCTCAGTGTGGCACAGCTGCAGACTGTCGATAGACTAGCGACGACGCCACCCGAGCGACCGACGACGTCGCCGCCCGCACCAAGACCTACGCGCTCGCTCTGCTGCGCGGCGAACACACCCCCGCACAGCTGCAGGTGACTAGTAGACTAGCTCCACCCTCGCGAGCCCCCCGAGGGCACCCCTTGCTCAGTGTGGCACAGCTGCAGGCGACTGTCGATAGACTAGCGACGACGCCACCCGAGCGACCGACGACGTCGCCGCCCGCACCAAGACCTACGCGCTCGCTCTGCTGCGCGGCGAACACACCCCCGCACAGCTGCAGGTGACTAGTAGACTAGCTCCACCCTCGCGAGCCCCCCGAGGGCACCCCTTGCTCAGTGTGGCACAGCTGCAGGCGACTGTCGATAGACTAGCGACGACGCCACCCGAGCGACCGACGACGTCGCCGCCCGCACCAAGACCTACGCGCTCGCTCTGCTGCGCGGCGAACACACCCCCGCACAGCTGCAGGTGACTAGTAGACTAGCTCCACCCTCGCGAGCCCCCCGAGGGCACCCCTTGCTCAGTGTGGCACAGCTGCAGGCGACTGTCGATAGACTAGCGACGACGCCACCCGAGCGACCGACGACGTCGCCGCCCGCACCAAGACCTACGCGCTCGCTCTGCTGCGCGGCGAACACACCCCCGCACAGCTGCAGGTGACTAGTAGACTAGCTCCACCCTCGCGAGCCCCCCGAGGGCACCCCTTGCTCAGTGTGGCACAGCTGCAGGCGACTGTCGATAGACTAGCGACGACGCCACCCGAGCGACCGACGACGTCGCCGCCCGCACCAAGACCTACGCGCTCGCTCTGCTGCGCGGCGAACACACCCCCGCACAGCTGCAGGTGACTAGTAGACTAGCTCCACCCTCGCGAGCCCCCCGAGGGCACCCCTTGCTCAGTGTGGCACAGCAGGCGACTGTCGATAGACTAGCGACGACGCCACCCGAGCGACCGACGACGTCGCCGCCCGCACCAAGACCTACGCGCTCGCTCTGCTGCGCGGCGAACACACCCCCGCACAGCTGCAGGTGACTAGTAGACTAGCTCCACCCTCGCGAGCCCCCCGAGGGCACCCCTTGCTCAGTGTGGCACAGCTGCAGGCGACTGTCGATAGACTAGCGACGACGCCACCCTGTCTATAGTCTCGTATTGTCTGTCCATTTCACTCTTATCTAAATATCTGTAAGGGCGGAATCGATATACAATCCGGGGGAATAAGGGGATTAAAGTGAGTTAAACAAATTTTACAGTATTTCACCTGTGAGTTTACGTAAGTATACGGATAGAGGTAGCTCCATCCTAGTGTAGACTAAGGAACGAGATAGTGATAATTCATCTTTCATTCCTTAGTATAGTTCCGTTCTTACTTACGTAAGAATGTATGGTTCGAGAAATATAAATTGAACGTTTATTGTTACTGTAATGTAGGAAGAAAGTTACCAATTTATACAGGGTGTAAGTCTAATACGGGCGAAGCTCTTAACGGGTGTTAGTTTACGACATAATAAGTACATTCAAATAACTTTTACTTAAAATTAGAGCAACAAAATTATCCATACAAAATAATTCGGCGCGCAATGTAGAGCAACATACGCGAGTTAAATACTCGTTGACAGCTAATTTCAAAAGCAGATGACATAACTGCCATATCAACAATAACAAATGTTCGTACCTACATTGCTGCTCCGATAATCTTTAAAAAAATCTGTAGGGTCATAATTAAGAGTAACTTTAAAAAAACCTTGTAATCCATGATTACACTGATGAATCCCATGCCTGGTTTAATTGATCGCCCGTATTAGATTTACACACTGTATAAGGGCAAAAGGGATAAACAATACTTAGCGGCTTGCTAAGTTGAACGTTTATGAATTAATAATGGGGGTTAATGTGAATTAGACAATTTTTACGGTATTTCACCTGTGAGTTTACGTAAGTAGTTAGGATAAAGGTAGCTCCATCCTAGTGTAGACTATTAAGGAACGAGATAGTGATATTCACCTTTAATTCCTTAGTATAGTTCCGTCCTTACTTACGTAAGAATGTATATGTGTAATCCCGATCATTGAATTTTTCACGGAAACATCCGAATGTGACTCTCTCAATTAGTTTCAACACAATGGATACTGAAGTTTGTTGTAACAGCAATATTAATTCGGATGTTTCCTTGAAAAGCCTTTACTGGATGCTTAGCCAAGTTGCCAATCGCTGACGCTTAAGCACTGGTCTCACCGCGAGCTACTAAACTATAAACTATCGGCTATATACACGAGCAAAAGATACGCACTCCTGTGTAAATAAAAGAGACACGGCTATACTCGCCCATTTATCAACTATCACCGCCGGGCGAGTATCGCCGTGTCTCTTTTATTTACACAGGAGTGCGTATCTTTTGCTCGTGTATATAGCCGATAGTTTATAGTTTAGTAGCTCGCGATGATACCAGTGCCTTAGTAGCGTATCGTAGTTTACCCTTTCTGTCATTTCATATTAGTGCGACAAAAACAGTTAGCTGCCTTTCGTTTGCGATTGATTAAGCGTGAGCGATTGGAAACTTGTCTAAGCACCCTGGTTGTTCGTTTATCTGTAATTATGTTCCCACAAGCCGAAGGATAAAGACTTGACACTACATTTATTTATCAACTGGTAAGCCTAATAAGATCTACATCGCTGACAAATGTTTCCTTATTTATAAGACTGTGATATGGGGAGTCTCGGGACAAATGAAACACTCTGAGGTCGAGTATATACTGGCTTTATTTTAGGGTTATAATCTTATTTATACTTATGCTATTAGTCACCTCTACCTGGGGGGGTTACACGTGTCTGGTATCAGGTGACAACTATGTCTAATTTCAAGGGCTTACCTTATATGGTACACAATGGGTTGCTTACATGACCCCTGAATATGATACCATTACTTTTAGGTACCTACTTATCTATACCTACTGTACGGTCGAGGAATTTAATTTCCTACCCATTTCGTACCTTGTCATAGTAGCTATAATATGACAGTCCTAGCAGCTTTCATATTGATTGTCACTGTGACAAGGTACGAAATGGGTAGGAAATTAAATTCCTCGACTGTACAAACTCCGTACTCTTGGGTCTCGAAAAGGAAGCATTAAATCAAATATCGAGTTTAATTATAAACTGACGTATATTAAATTATAATGCTGAACTCTCCACACAAATCTCAATAAACAAAAAAAAACAATCTTATTCGTTAAGTCTACTGTGAACCGTGTTACTCAGTTCACCATTAGCACAGCGCCATCTCTCGGGGCATTGGGCAAACAAGTTTGTATGAATTAAGTACGTAAGTTGTACACCTACACTACAATGACATTTATCTTCCCACAGGTGTTGAAACGCGGCATAATCGGTACAGGAGCCGGCACATTACGACTGTGGGAGTCCCTCACGCGGCCGGGAGGCGCCGTATCCAAGCTGGACTTGTGGCTCGAGCCCGACAACTATACCAACATACTGCACAAGGTAGATATATCGGTGTTGACGCGGTATACGGCACACGACTGTGGGAGTCCCTCACGCGGCCGGCCAGCCGTGGGCAAGCTGGACTTGTGGCTCGAGCCCGACAACTATACCAACATACTGCACAAGGTAGATATATCGGTGTTGACGCGGTATACGGCCCACGACTGTGGGAGTCCCTCACGCGGCCGGGCGGCGCCGTATCCAAGCTGGACTTGTGGCTCGAGCCCGACAACTATACCAACATACTGCACAAGGTAGATATATCGGTGTTGACGCGGTATACGGCACACGACTGTGGGAGTCCCTCACGCGGCCGGGCCAGCCGTGGCCAAGCTGGACTTGTGGCTCGAGCCCGACAACTATACCAACATACTGCACAAGGTAGATATATCGGTGTTGACGCGGTATACGGCACGCTACGACTGTGGGAACTATACCAACATACTGGGTCAAACGCAAACCTATGTTCGGAGTCTTTCCGGTGGACAATCAAAAAGTTAAGGCCTATAAAGCTTGATTTTCTTATGAAAGCCTAATCTTCATTAAGATGTCCTCCTTATCCATTGCTTTGTATGATAAAAATCATTACTACCTGTCCACAGGCTGTTAACTATCGACCACAGGAAAGAAAAAGTGCGTGTTCAGCTGAACTGTAGAGCCCCTCCTTCCTGTGGCCAATAGTAAGCAACTGGTAGGAGTGTAGTCATGATTTTTATAATACAATTCAATAGGAAAGGAGTGCATTTAAATGACAATAAGGGTTTAATAAGAAAATTAACTCTCATAGCCCTTAACTTTTAAAATGTCCACCGGAAAGACTCGTAACATGATTTTAATTTGACTCTACTGCACAAGGTAGATTATATCAGTCGCGTAAAGCGGGGTATTACTGTATATCTGTAAGCACATGATTGGTGCGACGATATGTCGCCGATAGATAGACCTCAAGCTGCGACCATTATAACATGGATGTCTAACGCCAGCTCAAAAATGCCCCCAAAAACAATTGTTCAATTGTGCCATGAGCGCTTTTCTTAACACACTTGCAAAATAAGCCCAATTTCAACACTTCTATCATAAATTTTCTTTTTAGTACAAATGGTGCCTTTTTAGGCTATAGTGCGAGAAGTGTGTCATTTTACGTCAGGTCCAAAACTTCGGAGGGACATCTGCACTAAAAAACGTATTACGATGTCTCGTAATTCGTAACTCGCGTCGATTTAAAACATCGCCACTCGTTTCGAATTTCATCTTCTTCGCACTTGTGTCGTAATGTACTATACTAATTCTTATTTACATTGACAGGGACTAGAGCGTTTGGTAACCAAGTTCCAAACTCTAGTACGGAGTCAGATGCAGCCAGATGAATTCGTGTCTCTGTTCTTCAACGTCGCCAACCAGTTGGAGGACGAGCGGCGAAGCTTCGCTGTCAGCAGACTGAGGGTGAGCATATAGCCTATAGACCCCTACATGACTAACTGAATGTGATACTGAAAGATTAGACCCACCAGAGAATCGAAGCCGCGCCTTTAGCTGTTGCAATGAAAAAAAAAATATATCTTTTTATTACCTTTTTTGCCTCATAAGTGTGATGAAAAACATTGTGTGTACAAGAATTATGAACTCGTGTGAGGCTTCGGCTCGGGCTTTACTTTCACACTTGTTCACGACAATTCTTATCTAATTCTTATTTACCGCCCTTAATACACAATGTACTATTTCATCACACTTGCTGTCTAAGCGCGCCATTGCTTGCTGCGTAGCGGGAGTAATAGAAAAGTGAAATTCCCTAGGGAGTAATAGAAATGTCAGTACGTCATTTAATAATATTATGTCTTAAAACTTAATTTTTTGCCGGCAAGTATGATGAAAAACATTGTATTCATCACGGTCGGTAAGCGGAACACAAACTCGAGTCATTAAAAGCCCGACGCCGATTAACGTACTTACTTCCCTAGGTGCACAATGTACTATAACATGGTAATTTGTTTCAGGACACTGAGACGCTGAAACAATCCCCCACGGACACGATAACGCAGTACGCGTACAACCTGATGAGCCATCAGACGAAGATCGCTCAGAAATGCCTCGACGACAGAGCTGGCAGGTACGACTCTTTCCTGCTTCTATTACATTATCCTCGTAATACCCAATGTACATTACATGGGTGAATCAACTTTTTAGGGTTCCGTAGCCAAAATGGCAAAAACGGAACCCTTATAGATTCGTCATGTCCGTCTGTCACAGCCGATTTACTCGGAAACTATAAATGCTACAGTAACGAAATTTGGTAAGGATATGTGTTGTATGAACCGCTACAGGATTATGATACTAAATTGTAAAAAAAAAACCATTGGGAAGGGGGCCCTCCATACATGTGACTGAGGGATAGAATTTTTTTAGTTATATATATGCGTGTGGGGTATTAATAGAAAGGTCTTTGAAAATGATATGAAGGTTTATACATCTCATTTTTATTTAAGCAAATCTTTTTCGAGATATCAGCTCTCAAAGTCGGAAAAATGTGCCCCCCCCCCCCCTCTATTTTTTAAACTCCGTGATATAAAAATCTAAAAAAAATATATGTTATGCACATTAATACACTCTATCAACGATTTTTGGTTTGATTAAATTATCTCCTATAGTTTTTGAGGTAGGTTGATTTAACTGTATTTTTTTAATAATAAATTGATTGAGTCCGACTCGCACTTGGCCGGTTTTTCTGTCTGTTATTGCTATAGTTACAGTCGCCTGAGTCACGCTGGTTTTATGCAAAATTATGCTACTTAATTTATGCAAACTAAAGCATTAGGCTCTGTTCAGCCATAAAATTGAACAAATGTCATCTCACTCACTTAAAAAAAGATTATAGGTCATAAAAATAAAAGAGTCGCATTTTCTTGAACCTTAAGACAACGGCTATGAGGGAAAAGTTTTCTGAAGGTATGAATATTATACACCATGATCTCTAATAACCCGAAAGATTTTAACCACGCATTTTTGATGTAAAAACCAACAAAAAATATTACATGACTATTGTAATTTTTGGCGAAAAAAAATTTTTTTTAATTTTTGTATGTATTTTAACATAAAAAGTAAATGATATTCATAAAACTAGCACTCACAATGAATGTTAAAGTTTTTTTTACAAAAACCTCATTTTTAGGGTTCCGTAGCCAAAATGGCAAAACGGAACCCTTATAGATTCGTCATGTCCGTCTGTCCGTCTGTCCGTCTGTCACAGCTGATTTACTCGGAAACTATGAATGCTACAGTAACGAAATTTGGTAAGGATATGTGTTGTATGAACCGCTACAGGATTATGATACTAAATTGTAAAAAAACCATTGGGGTGGGGGCCCTCCATACATATAACTGAGGGATAGAAATAAAATTTAGTTGTATATAAGCGTGTGGGGTATTATTAGAAAGGTCTTTGAAAATGATATGAAAGTTTATAAATCTTATCTTTATTTAAGCAAATCGTTTTCGAGATACCAGCTCTCAAAGTCTGAAAAATGTGTCCCCCCCTCTATTTTTTAAACTACGCGATATAAAATTCTAAAAAAAATATATGTTAAGCACATTAATAAACTCTATCAACGATTTTTGGTTTGATTAAATTATCTCTTATAGTTTTTGAGGTAGGTTGATTTAACTGTATTTTTTAAATAATAAATTGATAATGGTACGGAACCCTTCGCGCGCGAGTCCGACTCGCACTTGGCCGGTTTTATTAAATTATTAATTTCTCACTTTTTGACATTTATTAATAAAATTAGTGAGACTATTCTCCATAATCGCACCAACGCCGTTAAAAAGACCTTTTGTACTGAGTAATAATTAGAAAATATGTTTTTTTTAATTGGTTATAACTCTGAAACTAGGCGATATCCAGAAAAGTTTATACGACATTATAGTTTCTAAATATGGTCAGGAATACACTGTTAAAATCTTTCGGGTTATTAGAGATCACGGTGTATAATATTCATACCTTCAGAAAACTTTACATAGCCCATTATAATTTCTGATCGGGTGCCTCTTTTTAAGTATTGTAAATTTACTGTCACTTAACTCGATCAAAGCCAGCTTTAGTAAATTTACCCGTAGCGAACCTTTCGTTTGTTTTTTATTTTTATTGACATAATTTAATAAAATATTATAATACAGTTTCCTTAAAAGTATCATTAAACTAATGTGGTTTGTCTTGATACCCTATTCCGCTTATACTATTATTGTAGAATAATCTAAATAATTCTTACAACATAAAGTGTTAGGTAAAAACTTACTTAATGTTCAAATTACTTGCCAACATAGAAATACATCAGAAAATGTTCGAACTTATACAAAGTTACATATAAAAAAAAAAACTTAACCCTCTAATGCATAAGACAGGCAAAAATGCATTTCAAATTTGAACCCTAACACCAGTCAATAGAGTCCAAAACCAATGAAACCATATTTGGCTTCATATGCATTAGAGGGTTAAATCTATTGCACTGAGAGCTGACATGGGATAGTGATAACGTTTTCCCTTAAAATTAGTCAGTTTTATACAACACGTAAACGCAGGTAGTAAGAGCACAACTTGTTCCAGAAGACACAGCAGTGTAGCCATCTGCAAGTACGGTACTTCGACCCAGGAGTGCTCCTGTCTCTTCAGCAAGGTGTTCCGTCTCCCGTGCCGGCATATCCTCATGCTCACTACGGAACTCAAGGTATACTATACTACAGAATATTGTTATAGATAGTTCCACGAGAGTAGCCATCTGCAAGTACGGTACTTCCACCCAGGAGTGCTCCTGTCTCTTCAGCAAGGTGTTCCGTCTCCCGTGGCATATCCTCATGTTGACTACAGAACTCAAGGTATACTATACTACAGAATATTGTTATAGATAGTTCCACGAGAGTAGCCATCTGCAAGTACGGTACTTCCACCCAGGAGTGCTCCTGTCTCTTCAGCAAGGTGTTCCGACTACAGAACTCAAGGTATACTGTAGGCA
>JALPQI010021308.1:0-31293 GCA_025490895.1 Thaumatotibia leucotreta
AGGTAGCGCTTTTTTACGCGCTAGTGCGAGAAGTGGTTTATTTTACGTGAGGTCGAAATCTTCGGAGAGCCATATGTACTGAAAAACGTCGTACGATACACGTGCAAAAACGAAATTCTAACGAAATGTACTATAATCGCATTGCTAGAATCGATTAAGATACAACACAGATCTGAGCACAACACTGAACTGTAGATCCGAGTTTGATTAAGTATAGCGACGAAATATTTCAATGTAACTAATAGAGACAACCGACATATTCGATTTGCAAGACGTTCATAAAGAATGCCATCCCTGTTATAATATCACAGTCTCTCTGCCTGCTTCCATGGAACTAGGTATCGAAATAGTAACAAAATCTATCCCAATCGGATCGAATCTGCAATCACCGTTAGTTTATTGGTAGCTAACGCAACACGATACGTGAATCCAGGAACGGCCAGTGGGATACGTGTGTCAACAGATAAGTCAAGGCCTTTGAGGGTAGTTCTAGGCGATTATTCAGTCGCAACAATCAAGTCATTACCAATCCCAAATTATTGACGAACTGCGTATAAATAGTGGAGTCATTTTCGATTATCTTGTAGCAGACGCATGTTTGTCTGCTATTCTGGCATAATAGTCTCGTTTGCTTTTATAAAACGGAAAATAAAGTGGTGATGGTAATGAACAAAAAAACGCGTAACAAAATCGCATAGAAATACCTACCGCTGAACGGTTGCGTCAACTGCAGTACGGCGTAAGTGGTCCAGATTTAAGACGGGGTGTTATGCAAACAAAAAATAAATTGTGGTATATTAAACCATTAGACTCATTCACAATATGAATAATTGTTGGATATTATAAATATATGTAAAAAAAAGTTAATTAATTATAAGATAATGCATGGAAAATGTAATATGTGTGCAATAAATGCTTTGATTTGTTTTGATAACCCACATGAAGATCTCGATACCTTCGAATAGTTTCTATTTGCGCGAAATTAATAGAAAATTGTAACATATATGTAAAAAAACTTAAAAGTATTTTTTTTGCGATAGTTTTATTAATAAATTACTGGTTTTATCATTTGAAATGCCAAAATAATATTATTAAAAAATTAATCTCACGTGTTTTCAATACATTTATTTCAATTCAGTTTTACATAGTTCGAGATATATAACTACATAGACAACAAAAGGTATCAAAGTTAATTAATTTAAGGCCTTGCACAACCTTATAATTGTTATATTGTTACTTATTGTAACTGGTCACAGTCAGTTGCAAACAATTAAGGGCACAAAATAACATGCACATGCTCTTAGTTATACTCAGAGCAACGTTCGCCGTGAGTACTCGTAACAAGCCCGCATTACTTGTGCCGTGTCAAAGGAATTCGAAGCTTCTCAGGAGTACATTTATCAGTAAATAGCAGCCGAAACGGACAGAACCCACGTAGACTGACAAACACTAATTAAACTAAAACCGGCCAAGTGCGAGTCGGACTCGCGCGCAAAGGGTTCCGTACCATTATCAATTTATTATTAAAAAAATACAGTTAAATCAACCTACTTCAAAAACTATAGGAGGTAATTTAACCAAACCAAAAATCGTTGATAGAGTTTATTAATGTGCATAACATATATTTTTTTTAGAATTTTATATCGCGTAGTTTAAAAAATAAAGGGGGGGGGGACACATTTTTCATACTTTGAGAGCTGATATCTCGAAAATGATTTGCTTAAATAAAAATGAAATGTATAAACCTTCATATCATTTTCAAAGACCTTTCTATTAATACCCCACACGCTTATATACAACTAAAAAAATTTTTTTATCCCCCAGTTACATGTATGGAGGGCCCCCACCCCAATGGTTTTTTTTACAATTTAGTATCATAATCCTGTAGCGGTTCATACAACACATACCCTTACCAAATTTCGTTACTGTAGCATTTATAGTTTCCGAGTAAATTGGCTGTGACAGACGGACAGACGGACAGACGGACAGACGGACATGACGAATCTATAAGGGTTCCATTTTTGCCATTTTGGCTACGGAACCCTAATAAATGCCCCTAAAACATTGTGTCCATTCACTGTACCAAACACCAATTTCAATGTAACAGAGACAAATGCAACGACGCATAAGATTTGCGAGAAGTTCATGAAAACGCCATCTATTAGGTGTATTGGGCGTTTTTGGCCATAGACTTTAGTTATTCTGAAAATGTTATTATGTAAAGAGTAACTTAGATATATTTTTTGTTTTCTGCAATGGCCTATGTAACAAAGGTTTTATCATATCGCAATTGTTTTTTTTTTCTTGTGTGTTATTCGAAAATAAGCAATAAAAACAACTCTTGCCATATGCTGCCAGTTCATAATATATGTTTGGAATAGGTATAAATGTGTGATATAACCTTGTATTATGAAATAGAGATACAAAACACACCTTAGAAGTGGCTATTGTTACTGGCAAAAATTTTATTTTGATTTTAACATCAAAAAAATATACACAAAATTCATTGTATGGAAAATAGAATTTTCACAAAATTCTTCATATAAAACGCCAATTTCATAGGAAATGACCTAATATTAAACCTACAAAAGTAACCCTGTCTCGCTGCCTGCTTTAATAGAACTATTGAAGTAATTATTATGAAATTTAGTATGGACATATATACATAACTAGCGACTAGGGCTCACGGTACACGTGTAACCCGCCAAACCGGATACCCGTGTTCTTAAGCGCGACGGTACTAAGAACCCGAATTACACGAACCCGCCGGGTACCCGTGTCCGTGTCCAATACACGGATACCGTTTACACGAAATCGCGTGCTACCCGGGTACCCGGGTACTTAAGACCGAACCTAACGGGTTCGAAATAATTTGAGCAAATGCAAATAAGGTCTATTATTGAATGTAACCTGTTACAAAACACTACCTGTTCAGGAAAGGTCAGCTGATATAACTTTTTTATTAATGTTTTATATATTTCGACTCTATCTGTTACGTAATAAGGTCTATTTGACACAATTAGCCTTCCGCTTATCAATCTATTTGTACTATAGGTAGTTCTTAAGTCCCACGACCCATTCGTACGCTTCTCGTCAAAGACGTCCCCGAACCCGCGGGTAATTAAAGTCCGTGTAAATAATACCCGTGTGTCCGTGTACCCGTGCAGACGGGTATTATTTACACGGACTTTAATTACCCGTGTAAATCGGGTCAGAAACCCGTGTACGTGTAACACGAACACGGGTATGAGAAACGTTGACACGAAACCCGGACACGACCGCGAGCCCTACTAGCGACCCACCCCGGCTGCGCACGGATACTATACCTACATAAAAACCTTCCTCTTTAATTACTCTACTTATCAAAAAAATCTAATCGAAATCCGTTGCGTAGTTTTAAAGATTTAAGCGTCCAAAGGAACATAGGGACAGAAAAAGTGCCTTATTTTATACTATGTAGTGATATATACAGTTACAGATAGGCTCTCTTTTTCACCCTTTGGGTACGTACGGAACCCTAAAATTGTCACCTGACATTTGGCCCCCTACATCATGCAGAAACAGTCACAGGCAGGATTACACCCAATCAACCCCACTCAATATCACAAATTCGGCGAATTGAAATGCAGAATCAAACTTGTTGACGGAACGCTCGACAGAGAATGGAGTGTCAACGGTA
Source organism: Thaumatotibia leucotreta (assembly GCA_025490895.1). NCBI lineage: Eukaryota > Metazoa > Arthropoda > Insecta > Lepidoptera > Tortricidae > Thaumatotibia > Thaumatotibia leucotreta. The sequence goes on from JALPQI010021308.1 coordinate 3,680, forward strand.
AAAATACTAGTATACGAGTATCACGATACGTTAACTTCATAGTGAAGGAAAAGTTACAGTACTCTATCACCTTCGTACTCCATCACCTTCGTTATATCAAAAGAATTCGACTTCAGGGTGCTTTAGGCAGTTTCCTCTAGCGGCGAAATACGTTGATATCGTCGTTAAAAGAAAAATAAAATGAAATGTGAGCTGTCTATGTATCTATAGGTATCTATCTATTACATATAAATACCGTCGCGTGCTACCCTCATCACAAGCCTTGTTGTTGTTCTTGTGTATTCTGGCCATTTTTCCGCAACTCGACATCAAACGTGCCTATTTTGCGTAGTCCCAACGCTGGCCTAGTACTTGTTGGGGACTTCACATACACCATTGAATTTCTTCGCAGGTGCATGCAGGTTTCCTTCACCGCAAAGCACTTGTGAATATCAAATGACATTTCATACATAAGTTTTTGAAAAACTAATTGGTACGAGCCGGGGATCGAACTCACGACCGCTGCGTAGCAGCCGTGCGTTTTACCGCTAGGCCACAAGCTCTTTTTCATCACACGCCTTACGAGTCATTGAGCTTACCATGGGACTAGGACATTTATTTATCAGTTTGACGTCATGGCCTCGATTGGAAGATGTACTACTGTAAAAAACCCTACTCTGGCGATATCGGCGGAGATATAAGGGTCAGCTCTCATTTGATATTCCCTGCTCTGACCCCAGTAATGGAATATCGCTGTGAGCCGTCCGATGCGATCGATCTATACTTTATTTTTGTAAATGGCAAATGATCAACATTTGCGTATCGTTTAACGAGTTTATAGAGTTGTTCTAAAGAGTTCGGTCGAGGTAGAGCTCTTCTATTAATTATACGTATGCGCATTACGAGGCAAATGCCCATAATCACCATGCTGGGGAAGAGGATAAAAATAAGTTTATGTCCATTTCGAGTTCCTATAGCGTGGAGTTTCTTAATCTCTCAAGGGTCCGCAGTGTCCCTAACATTAATCAGAAGTACGCAATAGGTTAGTTAAGATAGGTAAATATGTCAGTGATAAAATACTATTTTATTATTTAACTGAAATGTTTAACTTATGGTCGTGTGTTGACGGCAGTAAGGATACATTTGCCACCACCCCAACTCTTCTCACGCAAGATTGATGATGGGTAGCAGCGTCATCATAGTGGGCACATTACTGCGATCGCCAATCAGCTTGCCCAGCGTTGCGATTATGCGTCTACCCGCATAGTTAATAGGAGAGGCCTACGTCCAGCAGTGGACTGAGATAGGCTGATGATTTGATGATGTTGAGTTTCTTAACCCCTCGGGGGTATGTCCATAGCATTTATCAGAAGACTGCAGTTAGTTAACATATTAGGTATGTAAGTCAGTGATAAAATGATTTTATAAACACTGGTAAACAACTTTATTATTTAAATGAAATGTTAATATGAAAGTGCTTTTAGCGATATTAAAACTTGAATATTACGTTTTTGTGTATTAATATTTATCTCGTTGCATCGTCCTCAAAGCAATAAGTCGTTCAAGCATAAAATCAGAATGACAATGAGCTGACTATGATGGTGATGATAATGAGCTGACTGATAGGTACTCTGACTAACGTCATGGTACCTATCAAATCAGAATAAAGTTCCTAGAATCCGAATACCGCCACCACGACAAACATTATCAAGTTATTACTTGCATTATTAAATAATCAACGACAGAGACGTTTAATACAGTAATCTATGTAGGAGCAAATCGTCTATACTTAATCAACATCGGATTTACAGCTATCAATTGATAGAAATGTCGCCTTTATTTCACTACAAAGGAGGGTGTTTTTTGCATCAAGTAAGTGTCTCGGATACGAGGTTGGGTAAGTATACCAACGAAATGTCCCTCAATTCAGTAATGGACGAAACAAAATGACGGAAAGGATGATAATCGACACGCGAACGGTTCAAGTTTATGTGGTGGTGTCTGTGCCTCTGTGGCATCGATTTTCGTGTCAGCTATTATTTTAAGTTGTTGGCACTTAATTGTTTCTTATGTCTTTTGTAACTTAATGTCTTTTTCATCACTTGCTGTCTAAGCGCGCCATTGCTTGCGGGCGTAGCGGGAGTGATAGAAAAGTGAAAGTCCCCAGGAAGTAATAGAAATGTCAGTACGTCATTTATAGTACATATGTGCATCAAGGGAGGTAAGTACGGAGTTACTAACGAGAGTGTTAGAAGCCCGACGCCGTCAGGGGGAGGGCTTTTATGACTCGAGTAAGTATTCCGCTTACCGACCGTGATGCATACAATGTTTTTCATCACACTTGCCGACAAAAAATAAGTTTTAAGACATAATATTTTTAAATGACGTACTGACATTTCTATTACTCCCTAGGGAATCTTACTTTTCTATTACTGTCGACAGCAGACAGCAAGTGTGATGAAAATAATATTATTTATTTATTAATTTAATCTTTATTGCACAAAAGAAAAAACTTAAAGTACAAAAGGCGAACTTAATGCCATACGGCGTTTTAAAACGATTTTTTTTGTCGGCAAATGTGATGAAAAACATTGTAAGCATCACGGTCGGTAAGCGGAATACTAACTTGTTACTAATTCCGTACTTACCTACCTTGATACACAATGTAAACTATTAACACACTGCTTATTTTTTCTACTTCGGTTTGTAAACTAGAATTTCTTTTGGTTGACTGCTGAAATAACTGAGACCTTAATCATTAATACGAGAAATGTAGGTTTCTCTCTTCAATCGTTTTCACACTGCTGAGGATCGTAACCAGACATCGGAATTCTGTTTGCATTTTAGAAGCTGTCATAGGGACTTCTCGTTTATCGACTACCGATTATACATATGTATATCGATAAATACAAAATACAATGTAAAATAAGTAAGGTTACAAGTAGAAGTTAACAATAGACGGTCTTATCGCTTATGAGCGATCTTGTTTAGATAATTTTTAAGTTACTGAAAATATTAAATAGCAATTCTCGTAGCAATTTCTTCCGAAAAATGTTTAACAACCATAAGAAATCCACATATATTAATAAGGATTAATAAAATATTATTATTTTAATTACTATGATTTTGCTTCCAAACAAAAGCCAACAGTCCCCAACGTCCATACAACGGACAGTCCCGCCGATTAAGATACAAGCTAATCCCGATCAGTCAAAGGCTTGTACCCGCCAAAGTTCCGAACCTCGGCCAAGCCTTCATTTATAAAGTGGCGCAAACCGGCTCCGAACCCGCACCTGCGTCGACGTACAGGGCCTTTACCATGAGGCATTGTTATCATCATCACTTGTACAGTCCACGTTACAGATATCAGGATCATGACGGTTTAGGTGCCATATTATATTTACACAACCTGAGCGTTAAGGCAATAAAGTCAACTTACAACGACTTCCATGACATGCACGGCCATGACAGGGCCGGCCTGATATATATTACCTTTGTTTGCTGTGTTGTCTTTCATTTTGAATGTAATTATTATTGTTTATTTATTTGTATTGTGCTGTGTTACCTGCCGTGAAACTGTTCACGCGATGGCCTCATCGGAAGACCAGCGCTGGCACTCGCCAGCAAAATGCTGAGATGAGGCCATTTCGTAGCTTACACGTCCTTATTTGTATAATATTTATTTTTTCGTCCCTGTATTTTGTGTGTGCTACGAATAAAGTTTTTTCTATTTCTATTTCTACTTCAAAAAAGTGTGACAGCGGCTGACACCATCACCAGAAAACTGATTTTCTTTAGATATTTTGCCTTTAAGAATCGTTACATTCCACAGAAGTATTGTCAGCATATCGCAATCGGTTAATCGGTGGTATTATCATCACATCAACATATTTAAGTTCACTTCTGGACACCTAAACGTATAGATGCATTAGGAGGTAATGCCCAGGAGCGATATATGTACTGCGCAAACGGATTGGTGATCGCAGCAGGGTGTCCACTATGATGACGCTGCTGCCCATTATCAATCTTCAAGAAATGAAGGGTTAGTGACACTTCAATTCCTGAGTTGCTGACAAATGTATGTTCTAACTGTAAATTATTAACTGGTAAGACTCAAAAAAATCCTGACTTCAAGCCTCAACGCCATTTATTGGTACAAAAAAAATGTACAAGAAAAAAATACAAAAAGGTGGTGTTAATAGTGGTCGTTTTTGAGACGCTATTAAGAGTTAAACCTCTTCTATAGTTGCCGATTTCAAAGAATGAACATTTGACAGTAATAGATCAAACCTTATTAAGCGGGAAAGACTCACCATTTTTCCGATAGTCTTAACGTCATATACAGAAGGCTAATTTATAAACTGTCAAATTTTCATTCTTAGAAATCAGCGACTATAGGCTGGAGCGCAAAGTGCTCGAGTGGAGACCACGGCTAGGCAAACGCAGCGTAGGACGTCCACCCACAAGATGGACTTGGACAGACGACCTCATGAAGGTCGCCGGGACACGCTGGATGCAGGTCGCATCTAACCGGTACATGTGGAGGTCCAGAGGGTAGGCCTATGTTCAGCAGTGGACGTCTTATGGCCGAGATGATGATGATGAGGCTGGAGCGCAGCAATAACGTGCAACAGTGGTAAGGGTATGGATTAGTCTCGGATAAATACTAAGATGCCGATTCTGATAAACGACCAGACATTAACTTGGGTTGGAATTAGCATGGCGCTGGTTGTCTCCGGGCGGAGTCGATTTGTTTCTTAATTGCTTGGTTAACCGGTTTCTTAGATGATTTGTTGGTATTAGTTTCGAGATTGTTGAGGATTTTTCCCTCCAACTGATTTATACTATATACTATATACTCGGTAACTTATCACAGTTATCATTATCACTATTGAAATATAAATATAATAAATAAATATAAATATTTTTTTGGACATCTTTACACAAATCGACCTAATAGTCCCACGGTAAGCTCAATTAAGGCTTGTGATGTCGGTACCAGGCGAAGACATATATTAGATATATACAATATACATATAGATACTTAAATATATAGACAGCCATGATCAAGGAACAAATATTTGTGATAAATAAATACACAAATAATGCCCTTGCCGGGATTCGAACCCGGAACCTCCAGCTTCGTAGGCAGTGTCACTACCAACTAGGCTACGGAGGCTGACAAACAAAAACAGTTAACTTATCACAACAAATAACAGTTATAACTATGTAACTCTGCGTATATCTGTATAAAATCCGTATTTTATTTCATTCCATATTTTAATCATATTCACATTCCATCAAACATTCCGATCCCTGCGGTAAAAACTGTATTCCTTTTTTCTACCTCAAAACATGGATATTTGCTATTTCTGTCATTGCAAAAAAAATGTATTAAATATATTAAGGGGAATGTGAATTACAATACAAGTTCGCCTTTACATTTTGCCTCATTTTATAACTTGTTCATAAAAAGAAAACTTCGCAGAAAATATCAATTTGGCTCTGACAAAATAGCTTAGCCATACTTTAAGGATTACACGGGAAATCAACAGTCACCCCTTTATCTTATCTCCAACGGATAGCGGTTAAAATTCAAGCCGAGGCGTTGCCAGCAGTGATAAATGCGCGGAAGCACTCTTCGCCTAATTAATGGGGTGTAGCACGCACGGCGCATGCCACATGCCGCATGCCGCTGCACTTTCGGGAGATATTGCACATTAGATTCGGCATATGTGTCGCTTCAGCCTCTCTCCACCGTCCCCAAATGACGGTGCCACGACCGTCCCACCATCGTAGGATGCGATCCGGCCACAGCTGCAGTAGCGGAAACGCGGGAACAGCCGCATATACTCCAGGAGGATTATCGTCTGTATCTTCTTCTTATTCGTTACACTCTTTGCAGAGTGGTCGTGGCCATTATGTAGTTTTTTGAGTGACTTGTTTAACGATACGTCGCCATTCCTCCCGTAAGGCGGTTTTTCGTGATCATTCATTTATTTTGGCCGACATACGGGCTTTAATCTGGTCGGTCCATCTCATTGGCGATCTTTCCCTAGCCCTGACACCTTTTCCCCGCACAACTAGTCGTTCTATGGATGCTCCATCACGCCGAGATGCATGTCCAAATAAGTTTGTATCGTTTGTATAATTATTGTATATATCGCTCGAAGATCGCTAAAAAGGAAGAGCCATATAAACTCTCCTGTACCGGGGGTGTAAATGAATTAAAGCACTCTGTGCCCAGTTAATGTGATATGCAGTTTCTGAAGATATTGGTCGATTGAGGCAGAGCTTCAAGGTTCCAAGAACCTTTAGAAATTATAATTAATTGGTTGGATGAAACGCCGTGTTTTCCGATATTAGCCATTAGAAGAGCACACACCCGTATCACCCTAAGGTCACTACAGAACAAGGTTATTAGGCTATTAACCGTGATTTAGATTATCTGGATCTCCACATAAACTGTCAATTAAATTTAAAAATCTGACGTCAAAATGAATTAATTTTAGTGATTTATTTCAGAGGTTGGCTCAAAAGATTGTTTAACTACGCGTCGCTTTAGGCCTACCGATTTTATGCGGTCTGTAAAACAGGAAACGGATTCTACGCTCTCCACTGGAGATTAACCATACGGATAGGCAATGCAATACCAGGATTCTTTTGTTTACTAGGGGCATTCCACAAGAATGTCGCTTACGTGACGCTTATACACTATATGGCAGCTACGTTAAATAAATGCTCAAAGTTAGAAAAAACTGTGTGAACGTGTTAGTTAAGTCCCGAAATACTACCACACTAGAACTCAGGGTTCCTATCATTTTTAGAAGTACTAAAAGAATCGCGTTACGTAAGCGACATTCTCGTGGAATTCCAGTACAGGTACAATAACAGAATTTGAAGTTATAAAATGCCGTGATTGCAATCATTTCAATCCCGGGATTGAATGCCCTACATACGGAGTCTACTAAGAGCGATCCCCGTGTCTGCAATCCTTGCTAACTGCCATACCATAACCGTCCATATATTTATGAAGCCGTTCGCCGCAGAGCTCCGAATACAATATCAACACATTTTATTGTCCGTTAATGAGATACATATTGTGTTCCGTGGTTGCAGTAGATGGGTAGTTGGGATCTGACAAAGTGGTAGTAGCAAGCGCCATGTGCCGTATTCATATAAGGTGGTTTGCACAATTGCATTAACGATATTTGAAGTTGTTTAATTTTGTAGTTTAATATAATAGTTTTAGGACAATTTAGGAAATTAATGGATTCATAATTAAACTTGTGTTGAGGTTACTAACCGAAAATATATATTATTACATAATCAATAATACATGTAGATACTTAAATACATAGACAGCCACGATCAAAGAACAAGTATTTGTGATAAATAAATACACAAATAATGCCCTCGTCGGGATTCGAACCCGGAACCTCCAGCTTCGTAGTTCGTAGGTAGGGTCACTAACTAACTGCGTATTGACAAACTAAAAAATATCGTAGCAAAGACTATAGTTTGTTTTAAATGTCTGTTAAATTTACAAGAATCAGATAATGATCTATATTCTCAACATCAAAGTGTTCCGAAGTAACCATTTTGCGTCCGTACGCATTACTTATGGCCTTTGATTCATAAATCCTTCAGTCTTAAGGGTTCGAGGTAGCCTCTAAATAAGCATTTTTCACAACTTTCTAATATCTACCGGGAGTTACTACTTCCAAGTCACATGATCAGCCTATCTCTGTCCACTGCTGGACATACGCCACCCCTTCACTTATACACGTCAAGACGCATTAGGGGGTAAATGCCCATAGTCGCTACGCTGGGCATGCGGATTGGCGATCGCAGTAATGTGTCCACTATGTTGACGCTGCTGTCCGTCATCAATCTTCTAATGAAATAATGGTCAGTGACACTTAAATGCCTTAGTCGACTCTTAGGACATCCGCGGGAAGAGTTAGATTGGTTACAAATGTATTCTTATTGCCATCACGGCATACCGGTAAACTCCCGAGTACACATACCTACATAAAACGATTTCACCCAAAGAACACTAGTTGGAATGGATATGGCCAGCGATTAATTTCCTTGATGCCCTCCATTAGCCCAAGATGGATAGATAACAGCAATTACACAATAAACACAATGAAAACCGAATGTTTTCACTAATTGAAAAAGCCACACATAAATCGATTCATTTAAGAGCACTATATGAAATGAAATGGCGTGCGTGACATGGTTGATGTATTAACTCCATTGAGTTTACGAGGGCAGGTGACGTTTATTAATGTAGAATGTAGATCGCCTCAAAGCATGTGAATTAATGGAATAGTTTAACGGAGTACGGAAAACAGTTTTGATGGACATAGGTGAGGGAAAGACGCAGTAACGGGGTGAACTCGGCAATCTTAAGTTTAGGGGAAGCTTAGATGAATTCTACCCGTTTGGGAGAAGTTACTTTAAGAATACTAATAAACACTCCTTGCACTGCCGATGTCATTTATCTTTGAGTAGGTTGTAAGGCACAAGTAAGACATCTGATTATCTCGTCAAAATCTGGAACACTAAGGAAATATCTCCATCACACATACAGCCAAACAGCACTAGAACCTAAGATAACTAGTATCCGTTTACGGCTAGTGTGTAAGGTCACAAGCGCTCAAAAAAGCACTGGGTCGATGACGCTACGGACCCACGGAATGAAACGATTATTTTTTTAATAATCACCAAATAAAATAACGAATATTTATAATCTAAAAAACCAACTTAAACCAATTCTGCAAGATCCCATCACCAGACCCCGACTTGGTGACAACGGGACCATCTCGGGGTCATACCCGTTCAATTAAAAAATAATTTAAAAATCGGTTCACGATTCTCGGAGATATCGAGCAAAATACATAAAAAAACAGTCGAGAACCTCTTTTTGGAGTCGGTTAAAAAGAGTCAGCAATTTGCATCTAAAACTTCTAAACTTGCAAGCACCGATATGCTATGGAATATAGTATGCTAGCCAGGTTGCAAGATTAAGTAACCGAATTAAGATAAAGCTACTTTCAACAGCCAAGACAAAATCCCGAATTCATACCCAAAGAATTTAGTCACACAAACCCTAAGTAAAAAGGCTAATTCCCTTGTAGGAATGTAATAGTGCTTTATACAAAGACGGTGGCCAATTCGCATCTGACACTTCTGAACTTGCAGGCATCCATAATACATCGATAAACATAACTATAGGCGGGTTAACCCTTTAACGGGCAAGACTAAAAAAAATCGTGGGTTCAAGCCTCAACGCCATTATATAGTTCCAAAAAATTCTGTACAAGAAAAAAATACAAGAAGATAGTGCTATAGGGTGGTCGTTTTTGAGATCGGTGCCCTATGAAGGGTTATATTAATCAAGTTAAGATCATAAGATGTTACTTTGAGCAGCCAAAACAAAATACCGGATCAATTCCTAGAGAATTTAGTCACAAACCCCTAAAGAAAAGGCTAAAGGGGTACTCAAAAGAATTAGCGATTCCGCGTCAGTTGGCGAAGAATCCTAATCATCATAACTCTTGATCGTATCGCTGGAACAAAAGACCGTGTTACAATGCCGCCGGAGAGCTGTAACAAATTACCAGCCCGCAGATAACTAAGCAATATTAAATCATAGTAATTTGTGGGAAAACGCCCTTTTCCGAGTTATCTTTCTAGGCCCCGGAATACAGCATTGTGATAAGCTAATCAAGATAGGAATCGTAAATTAAGTTAGTTGAACTCATTTGCTGGAGTACATAAAATAAATTAAGGATAAGTAAATTTAGCTTGACTTCAATAATATGCATATTATAATCAGAGATCGAACAAAAGGATATGACAGAAAAATTAGTCATTTAATTATTTTCAGGTAATTACTTATTTGACACTGGTAACTATGAAAACCCTTCTAAATAGTCTCCTTAAAGCTTCGAAATCTAATTTTAAGAAATTCTTCGTTTAATTATTCATTTAATCAATTTTGTAGTCATGTCCATACTATTACGAACATTTGTCCGAACTCTGATTATAATATAGAGCAACACAACCAAGATAACCCTCAAGGTACAACCCTCCAGGTGCGATAAGTAATAAATATATTATGAGAATGACAGACTCGAACGAAAATTCACATGACCATTTCCATACATTGTTATGGTCACGTGACTTATCGCTTATCGTAAACGATTGCAAAATGGTATCTTGGCTAGGTCTGCTGTTAGAACAAAGTTTGGTTTAAGGGAGTATAGGAGAATTACAGATATTTGCTGTTGAAATAGTCGTACAGATGAGAATGAAATTTAAGTTTTAACTGACTAAGTGTATTAAGTATAAGAGCTTTACTTTGGTCTATAACATTTTTGCGACTTTTGCAAACTGATTAACGTTCAATTCATGCTAAATTTAACCTTATCGAGATAGTAAGCTAGTTGCGATATATTTCGATACTTTCAATAACCCTTTCTCAATCTTCAAAGCTAATTTCGTCGTTATACGACAATTACAAAACATTTGCTTATTATTTAAGCAATATGCACCCTACGGGATTTCATAGTGTGTCCCAGAACTATAGAATATGAAGGGAATTTACCTTAAATATTGTAAGGTAGTGTATTGTAGGTATAGGGTATTGTGCTCAAAGAAGACTATGTTATTTTTAAAAGTTAGTATTATTCACAGATTTTCTAAATAAATCTTGTTTTGTCTACATAACGAATTTTGTTGCAATTTCTAAAGACTTTTGACGTTGTTCCTTTCTTTAAAAATACTATGTCACTTAAGAAGACTTATTATTTTTTAGTTAATATTTCGATTGGCATCATAAAAATAGAGGGGATTTTTTTTAGATTTTATCGGTTCGATTCCCAAACGAACCAAGTATATTTTTTTCAATATTTGAATGAAGATTTATTAACTTTAAAAATAACATAAAGTCTTCCTTGAGCAAAATAACCTATCTACGATATTTAAGGCGCTTTTCTTTCATGTCCCATAGTTTTGCGACGCTCTGTAGGTATAATTTGTATAGATAGTCAAGGTGTAAAGTTATCTGTCTCAGTATAATATTTAGACGCAATAAGTTACAAACTCTAAGCGTGTAACAGCATAAAATGATACAGCAACAGTTCGGGTCACAGTTGGCAGCAATTTCGCCGCTCATAAAACAGTTGCCGCGCAATCGCATCTTTTCACTGGCTCCTTGGTCGCATTAGCAATTCTAAACGTTGCAATAGTTGCTCGGAAATTGTAATACTCAGTCTTAATAAAGCCATTCGTAACTCTGAATATCCGGAACAGGCGAGGCGGAGCGTAGCGTAGATTTACGGCGTAGCTTTACTCGGTACCTACTATGGTCTATGGTGGAGCTAATTAAATCAGAAATTCACGGTTTTGGCTAGCGGAACGCTTGAAAAACGTGGACTTGCCTGCGGTATCGCTACCACGGCAGAGCACGGGCGTCGGCAGAAGATAATAAATAAAGTTCAGTGAGTATTTATCGATGACAACAAAGTATAAAGTGCAAAGTGGTGAAGGTTTGTTTTGAACTTAGAGCCCTGGCATACTACCGCGAAAATCGAAATTCGGAAATTTCGAGCATTATTCTCTGTCACTCAAACGAAATCGTCATTAGAGTAAGAGAGACAAATCCTCGAAATTTACGAATTTCGTTTTTCGCGGCAGAGCCGCTGTACATTGTAGCCGTCGTTATATTGCAATTAAAATTTGCAAATATTTTGGTACCGATATTTTTTTCCGGTACCCAAGAAAAAACACTGTAGCGCATAGCGTGGTGACGCGAATTCCATGCAACGCCACGCGAGTTTCCATACAAGCAAGTAGATAACAAAGCGCCTAACATTAAAAAAATATTTCCTCGATTTTTATGCCTCAATATTTTTATTTGTACTTTAAAATAGGACGAAGAATTACGCGTTTAATTCTTAATTTTGACAAAGCAACGGTATTTAAATCGATATCATATTTAAATATGATATTAATCCCGCGTATGTATAACTATTAATGAAATCGGATAGTCAGCGCGGACCCTTTCATATAACCGCAATTTCACCGACCAGAATTCCCTCATATTCAACGGATACAGTTAATTAATGAACAGATACCGGCCAATATAACGGAACGGTTTCTATAAATTACCCGGTTATTGCCGGGGGACAATGGACACGATGCCAGTAGGCCGAGCCATGGGCAATCTTTTAGCATATTTTAAAATCCCGTGCCAAAATATTTTAATTCAGCACTTACGTAACGTAACGCCTGGACGGGAAATTGTTCGCAAAATGTAACGTATAGACCATAAAATTAAGCCTTGCTTTAACTCGTGTTTTTGTAAGCGTTCGTTCGTAGTCTGTATATTTATGCAAAAATGCATTAGCGGTATTAGACTAGAGTCCGCAATGGGAATTTAATCCAAAACGTTTTCGCATATTGAAAAATTCCAATATCGTATTTCGATATCTTAATGGTACGCGTGTTCCATTAATGTTTGAAAACATTCCAGCGTGTCGGTGAACGAGAAATCCTTTAACAACTCAATTATTAAAGCAAACACTCTAAAAATACGGATCCTAGCGACATCTCGCGGGTGGTCGTCGAAATTACAAGCACTCGTTCACTCACTCATCTCATGGCCCGACTCAGGCGTAAGGTGTTGAACAACGCCATCTAACATTTTAAACTGACTTCAAACAAGAGAGCTTTCAAAAGCGCCACCTAGTAGACATTCCAGACTTTACATCGAGTAGCTACAACCACTACAGGCAAGGATCATGAGCTCTAAACACGCTCACCAGGAGTCTAAGCTTCCTTGTTGATTAGCCCGAAATTCAGTAGATGGCGTTGTGAAGCAGAAATTGCACGAATGTTTGGTAGAGTAAATTATTAAAAGTTTTTTTGTTAACGTTTACTCACGGATATGGTTTCGGTTCCCATTCTGTTTCTAACGGGAACTATTGTCTGAAACAAAAAATGCTAAGGTCAATATAATATTCAACGCAGGTGTACAAAATCATTGTTTAAACAGCTGTTGAAATGGCCGTTTTAGATCCATTTATTTTAAGTGTTAATAGAGCTATTGAGTTATTTCCACATGTAGTATTACATATACATGTGTAAATGTAATACAACTATGACTTGGGTTAGGCAATCTAGACAACATAATATGTATTTGCTGTTAGTTAAAAAAAGTTGTCACGTAATGTTAATTAATCGCATCCGAATGTACATGTATAACTACCTAGATAGCTACAAATTAATTAGTATGACCTATGTTGAAACCATACCTGCCACAACAGCTTTGTGACATAATACCTAGTAATTATACACTGTATGACTGTAGTGTATTACTTCAATATAGTAACAATAAAATGGAAATCGACCTCAGTAACAGCATCCTTTTTAGGGTTCCGTACCAAAAAGTACTTACGAAAGGTTTATGGTGCGTCTGTCGGTCCGTCTGTCCGTCACATTGATTGTTAAATATCTCGAAAACTACTGAAGCTATCTATCTAAGCTATTAAAATAGGAATAGTTACGAATAAAGCTAACTTCAACAGATTAATTGCATTATATTTTTATTTTCTATGGAAAATGCCTGATACAAAGACACAACTTCAACATCTACACACTCGGTCAATGAATACGGGTTAGGTGTTTTTTTTTTACAGAAAGTAATGCAAACATGGAGATTTCAAATATTTATAGTGTAGGTAAAATCTATTTTTAAATCAAGTTGTATTGGAATTGGAATTTCCCTAAATTTGTAAATAAATACAAAAAAACTTTAAAACTGTCGTTAGGTCGGTTGGTATAGACAAAAATGTAGACCGTTTAAGAAAACCATCTAAAATGTATACGAGTTTTTTAATCATGAGTTGCTATTTTTATATTCTACGGAGTCATCTGACGATAAAGTTCCGTGTTTTTCGGATCGGGTGAAAACTTCAGTGAAATTCCAATACAATCGTTAAAAACGGTTCCACTTGTATTATAAATTTAATATTTATTAAAAAAAATTGTAATCAGCATGTTTCCAGTATTTTCTATGAAAAAATCCACCTGACCCGTATTCATTGGCCGCGAGTATAGTTAATACTAGGTCGAGTAGGATAACATTACATACCTAATACTACAGTTCAAGTGTTCGGGGTAAAATTCTCACACTAATTACTCCAAAATGATAAATGATACTTGCAAATTAATCTACCAACCAGGATGCTCTTACTTTCAAAACCTCTCACAACTCTACTGTTACTGTAAAAACGACCTTATTCCCGAAGCATGGATGTATTAAACGACGTAAGTCGTATATGCGGTTGACATAGATTAACATTAGACACCGCATTATGACGCGCTGCGTTTCCACCAGAGATGTGCGAGGATGTGTTTCCATACAAATTACACCTATTAATGACTCGAGCGAGTTGTCATGTCACTTGTTCCACCAACGACAATAAACGAGCAGCGAGTAGCTATCAACGAGATTTTTCTTCGCGTGCGAGTGAATTTTCTTAGAAAATTCACACAGCGACCAACTATAAATACATCTGTCACTTTTACTGACACGGGATCTATTTTTGTTCGTTTCTTGGGCGAGAAAGTAGTTGACAGCTCAACGCTTACTCGCCTTTGCTGGGGCGAGTGCCTTAGGTGGACTATTATGTCTTTGCAATTAGGTTTAGGAAAGCCAGTAATATAGTAAGCGCACATGACCACTACATATGGCCTGGCCACGACAACATTGGTCTCGGGCGACCGGCTTAGCGGAAAACCATAAGTCCGAAAGGGAGTACCGATATCAGCATCCAGCTCCAACTCATGGATTCGCTCGCCGCTGGTCGCCTTAGACCAATGTTGTGGCCGGGCCTACACACTACAGGTGTATAATTAAAATTATACATAAATTACTTGCCTTCGGAAACGTTCGTAAACACATGCTGTTTCAGGCAGTGTCACCGAGTCTGACTGAAGTAGCATGACAGCTATTACTGTCAGTCTCAGTGAGATAGACTGAAACAGCATGACGTTGACGAACGTTTCCGAAGGCAAGTCATTTCTCACTACATCTGTACACTGTTGTTTTATTCACATAATAGGTAGACGTTTGACCACAATCATACCTGCTGGTAAGTGATGATGCAGTGGAGTACGTTTACCTATGAGATATCTATTCACTCTTGCCTTGAAGATATTCAGATTGTACAGATGCGGAAACACAGATTCGGCAAGGCATTCCACTCTTTGGCACTTCGCATAAGGAAAGTCGGAGCGAAACGCTTCGTGCATATTTTTGGAATATCTACCATGAAGCGATGCGGGAGTGCCGATTGTCTGGTAGTCCGATGGTAAAATGGGGACGGAGAATACATGTGTAATTCCATGCTCTCAGTAGGTTATCTAACCATTAGATGATCTGTGGCGGTTGACAATCGATTCTGCGTCTCGCGAAATTAGCCAGCATTGAAAGGGCGTAAATGCCATATGCGTTCAGAAATTATAAGTCTTTCTGCTTTCAATAAAAATACTAAGAGTGTAAAGCTACGCTCTTCCAGTAACGAAATGACGTATCTACCGAAAGCGCTCGGAAATTTTAAGACCGTTTTGTTCTTAATTCGAAAAGTCTAAACCGTGGGTTAAAAAGACCCATCTGGCGTTGAATCTTTTATGATTCATCATCGGTTTATTTATTGTCATCGTAAAGCCAAAATAATCTTGAAATGGTGGTTTCCGTCTGTTTCATGGGTGTTAAGGCGACTGGGTATTTCTGGTAGTTTTGTGACGAAGCCCTGTCATGAACGGTGAACGGAGTTTACGTGACATTGAACTGATAAACACATTTGACGGATATTCAATACAAATACAAAAGTTTATTGTTTGAATGTGAGTAATAATTATAAGGTTACAGTCATTCAGTAGGTACAGATCGTCACAATCAACCATTATATGGCGTACAATATAACTTATGATTCTAATGGCATGTTATTGAATTTTAATTTCTAGTTTCTAGCAGTAAAGTTAAATCAAAATTAAAGAAACAATAAAATTATAATCAATAAATCAATAAATAAAAGGAAATGTCATGCTATAAGAAATCAGAGAACAGAAAATAAAAACAGAACAGGAATAAAACAGGAAAATTTGATGGAATATTAATTAAAAGTTTGTAAAAAAATTGATGTCAAGAATGGTAAGTATAGTGCGCATATCATATAGTATTATTATTTTGAAAATGTTCATTAATGTCATAGTACGATTTATTTAAACACCATTTAAATAATTGATTTTTAAATTCTATGTAATTTAGTGACTTCATTTCGTTAGGTAGTATATAATTATACTACTGCGATAACAAACATGACATTACATTTTTAGTATATCGCAAAGGTCATAATCATAATTACCAGTCGCCTTAACATATTACGTCACAGCCATGAGAGAATTTTTCTAATTTCGAATTCTTGTCCGAACCGTTTCATAACGCGTGAGTCAGTGCGGAAATTCCTTTCATAATTGACAATCGCTTCCCGGCCTAGGCCGTTGATTCGATCGAGATTTAATTAGGGCAAGCGGACATTTCCTTGAGCTTATCTCCAGATAACATTCATTAGTAGTCCGCCTATTTTACTTGTAATGTAAGGACCGCATTGAAAAGTATGCAACATTAATATAAACTAAAACCTATAATAACTTTATACCAGCTTATCAATACATAGTATAAAATAAAGTCACTTTTTCTGTCCCTATGTCCCTTTGTACGCTTAAATCTTTAAAACTACGAAACAGATTTTGATGAGATTTTTTTTAGTAGGTAGAGTAATTCCAGAGGAAGGTTTTTATGTAGGTATAGTACCCGTGCGCAGCCGGGGCGGGTCGCTAGTATACGTATAATTTAGGGTGAAGACACATTTATCAGCATGCGTACGCATTTTGTCTACAGAAAATATCAGATTAGTATGGGATCGCGTCCAGCTTTCCGCATGCGTACGCAATTTATTTAGACAGAATGCGTACGCATGCTGATATATGTGTCTTCACTCTTAGGTACCTACAGGTTTTTTCCTTATTAGAGAACGACACTTATCACGGAACGAATCACTGGTGTTTTTATACAGGGTGTAAATTTTATAACTGACAATATTTAAGGAGGTGATTATATAGATGATACTGAATCCGAATCAATAAAAAAAGTGTACCTTAATTTTACCCAAAATTTTCCTAAACTTTCACAAATCATGGACACCCTACGCGCGGCGATGAATCTGTAAATAAAATGCTTGCAAAAGCGACAAGTAGCTTGCCGCGAGTCGACCGATAACGCCCCCGCCGCCCCCTAAACACCGCCCCTCTCACTTGCACCCGGGCTAGTTACTTAGAAAAAAGTTGTTTGTTTGCAAATTAGTCGTGCGCCCGCGCCGGTAATGTTCACACGTCATTTTTTTGTGCATTAGCGTGAACCACGTCGCGCAATCGCAATGCCCGAATTTTCCAATCGGGAATACACCGACATGGTGAGACTTTATGTCGAGTGTGGTGATAATGTGTTTCTTGCACGAAGGACGTATCGCGTGAGGTTTCCTGACAGGCGAACACCTGTCTCGTGACTTGTACTACCAACAAGATGGTGCACCTCCTCACTTCGCCGTTCAAGTGCGGTAGTACCTCGACCAAAAGTTTGGTGAAAAGTGGATAGGACGGGCTGGCCCAATACCCTGGCCACCAAGATCACCTGATCTTACGCCATTAGACTTTTTTTTGTGGGGTGAAGTGAAACGTTTAGGGTACACAAACCGGGAGAACGAAATAAACAATGTTCACGAGTTACGCGAGTCAATAATCGCGGCTTTCGAAACAGTTCGACAAAACGAATACGTTTTATTACGATTGAAAGACAATTTAAGACGACGCGTGTTGTTGTGCCAAGCCCAACTTGGTGGACACTTTGAACAATTACTTAAGGTAACTTAGATTTAATTTAATTAGGTAGAATAGGCTGATTTTGTTTGACAATCGTTGTACATTTGTTGATTTCAATTTTTTAAATACGCCAAAAATACTTTTTTTCGGAAAATCAATGCAGTACACTTTATTTAATTCTTATTAATAACGTAATAGTCGGTATTTTTGTCGGTCCTAAGTTGAATTCAATTCGGTGTTTAGTTATGGATGTGTCGCCCTATCGAGCCACTCGCCCAGCGCGTGACGTCACCGCTGTGCAGCGGCGGCGCGCGGCCGGCGTAGGTATGCGCACGCGTTAAAGATTTTTTGAGACTGAATTAAAGGCGTATAAGTGAAGGTTAATTAAACGAAATACGATTTTTGATGTTTTATTACTTTTTTATATAGCTAGCCAATCATATCCTTAAAATGTTGTCAGTTAAAAAATTTACACCCTGTATACATTCTGTCAGCCGAGTGGTGACGGCAGTAAGAATACATTTGTCACCACCCCGACTCTTCCCGTGAGTGTCGCAAGAGCCGATTGAGGGATTGAAGTTTCACTAATCATTCTTTGATAGAAGATTGATGATGGGCAGCAGCGTCATCATAATAGAATGGAAACATTACTGTGATCACCAATCCGTTTGCCCAGCGTGACCATTATGGGCATTTACCTCCTAATGTAATGCGTCTATACCTACGCAAGTACGCATAGTTAATAGGAGAGGCTTACGTCCAGCAGTGGACTGAGATAGGCTGATGATGATGTGAAGTGTGTCAGTGGCAGCGGGGGTGAACTGAAACGGCATCTATAGGTTTATCCGTCTGTAAATTTATCACATCACCACTGTTCTACATATGACCCTTCCAGTTAATTAACCATATCTGTGTCACAGCCGATCATGTATGAAATGGCCATCAAACCCAATTTAAATCAAGTATTTTTCGTCGCAATTTAATAGACTACTTGAGAATAAACTATCATGATAAATAAATAAATATCATGGGACAATATTATATAAATCGACCTATAAATATAATTAAACAAGTGTATTTGGTGACTACGCGCGAAATGTTTCGGAAAGCCTAGGTCTCAGACTACAGGTATTCATACGTACCGAAATATCCACCAGATAACTCCTAATACACGTGATGCTCTAACAATCCATTCAAATTAAGGTGCGTTCAAACCAAAAGAGCATTCGCTGTTCTATCCTCCGTTCTACGAAATCAACCAATCACGTTTTGTGTAACGATCGAATTTCGTAGAGTGGGTGGTTATAATAGCGAATGCTCTTTTGGTTTGAATGCACCTTTAGATATCTGCAACGCGACTACACCTACGCGTAGTGCAGCGCTGAGCAATCCTTTCATATTATAAATACGTAATCACAAGCAGATACACACAAAAGCAATATTTTCTGATAAATGATTGTCTCGAGAAAACAAAACTGTGTCCACGAGTTGGCAAGTAACGTTTATGTTAAAGGCCGGGCCAAACCAAATGCGTGTGCAACACGTGCAAACCACGCAAGCGGTGTGCCATGTAATTGGACATTTACGCAAATGTATTTTACTTCTCGTACGTTAAAATACTCATTACGCTCAAGATTCTATTTTGGAACTATATTTAGGTTCAACTATGGAATTATTACTTTTGCTCGTGTTTCAATTTCATTCTCGCAGGTAAAATACCACCAATAACTACTACCTAATACCATTTTTTTAAATTAAACCTAGTACATTAGGCACTGGCCTCACCGCGAGCTACTAAGTTATGAACTATCGGCTATAAACACGAACAAAAGATAGTAAAGATACGCTCTACCGTGTAAATAAAAGAGACACGGCGATACTCGCCCGGCGGTGATAGCTGATAGCTGGGCGATATCGCCGTGTCTCTTTTATTTACACGGGAGTGCGTATCTTTTGTTCGTGTTTATAGCCCATAGTTCAGCGGTAAGACCAGTGCCTTAGACATAGGGCTTAAATATTTGACATAGAGTCGAATCTCTGCTGGGTTGGTTATAATACTTATAATGAGTGAAAACCTTAACGCAAACCTTCCTCACAAACTCATGGTACGATTACTCGAGGGAAAATAATGTAAACATAAATTCTTCCTGGGATTTTGTTATTATACTTATATCAGAGGGTCAACTAGGTCAAGTACGATCTGGGTAATAAAATAATGTTGATAGGTACAGATATTAATAGCATATTGTTTGTTATAGTAATTGTGTATTTATTTATCATAAATATTTGTTCCTTGGTCATGGCTGTTTATGTATTTAAGTATCTGTATGTATCCGATGGCCGTTGGGGCGGGAAGGTTCTCGAATGGCGACCACGTACCGGAAGGCGCAGCGTGGGTAGGCTAGGCCCCCCACAAGGTAGACTGATGACCTCGTGAAGGTCGCAGGAGTCCGCTGGATGCGGGTGGCACAGGACCGGTCATTGTGGCAATCATGTTCAGCAGTGGACATCTTTCGGCTGTTATGATGATGTATCTATCTATTATATATATCGTCGCCTGGTACCCACGTCACAAGCCTTAATTGAGCTTACCGTGGGACTAGGTTGATTTGTGTAAGATGTCCCAAGATATTGTTTGTCTCCGTGGTTCATTTTGATCTTTGTGCCTCGGAATTTTTGGAAAGTCTCACGTCGCACATCATCTGCCTATCTGGGTCCAGTGACTTTGTCTCTTCTATTAAATATACATATGTATACACATTAGGAGGTAATGCCTATAATCGCCACGACGGGCAAGCGGGTTGACCGTCAGTGTGTATCCACTATAATGATGCTGCTGCCCATCGTCAATAACTTAAGAAAGTTACTTTTTATATAATTGATATATTCGCTTCGAATAGTCATTGTGGACGTTATTGTGTGTCGACTATGGGTGAAGACACATTTATCAGCATGCGTATATTTTGTCCATAGAAAATGTCAGTTTAGTATGGGACCGCATCCAGCTTTCCGCACGCGTACGCATGCTTACACGTTTCATACTAAACGGCCAATTTTATTAGATAAAATGCGTACACATGCTGATAAATGTGTCTTCACCCTATACCTAACATATTTTAGCATAGTTTTAGTTGTACCAATATTCTGGTCTAAGTAGCGGCGTAACTAAAGGGGGGACAGGGGTGGGCTCGTGCCCCGGGCGCCAAATCGGCAAAAAAATGTTTTCTTTTTGCTTGAGTAAGTTAAGAAGAAATCTCTTTTGAATAGGACATTACTACTAGGGATACAGCCCAAGGGCGCTGAATTCCTAAATGCCCTATACAATTTTTCAGTTGAAACTAAAATAAGGTAAACAAATATGGCTGACTTTCCATAGTATGTGACTTCTTTGATACATATCGTGAAACACGTTCGCAGATATATTTTTACGTTAATACCAATAAATATCAATAATTTTAACTAAAAAATTATGTGAACTTCAGGTTTAAGGTTTCAAGTTGGTAATAAAACCAAGATTGTATTCTGAATGTGTGTGATTATGAAATAATTCAAGTTCGCAGGTTTGCGTACCTTTTTTCTACTTTCAACTGAAAATGGTATAGATCACAGAATTAGATTTGGATATAAGAAACAAGTTCATTCATTTGTATGGCGGCCGAGCGTGTCAGATTTTGTACTGAAGTTGTTACTTGCCTATGATTTTAAATAAGTCTCAGGCCCTTGAGTATTCATATTTTTTTTTGTGGTGTTGCAATTAATATTACTTAAGGAGGCATTATTAATGTTTTTGTTCACTTCAACTTACATAATTTGACGCCCGAAAGCTGCAAGCTGCGATTAAAGACGGACAACTCAGTGGATTTCACTGAGTTCATTTGACACGCTAAGTAGATACGTTTGCTTGATCTATGGTATATATGACATCTGTGGTATAGATGGCGGGCAATTTTGGTCTCCCCTGGGCGACGTTTACTCTAGTTACGCCCCTGGGGCTAAAATAAGTCCTAAGTCTTGCAGACAGGAGACAGGGTCAGACATGTCAACGCTCTTTTAACGGCATGTACAAAGTTGCATATCTATCAAACGATCTGTCAGTGTTTAACCATTTTAGGGCATTTCTCAGAGCGTAAACGGACATCTCATTCATCTGTTTTTTTTTTAAAGTGGCTGCATCTTTTGGTACCATTTTCGGTCGTCAGATACAGAACCTGTTTCTCAATAAGGCAACCAAAAATCATTCAGATACTTGTAAAAAAATGTGACCAGATGAATGAGATGTCCGTTTACGCTCTGAGAAATGCCCTTCAACGCTATGAATCTTTAAAGACGTTGCGATTTGCGATCTGCCTCAGTCTTCAACGGTTTTCTTTTTACGTCAAAATCAATTCTTAGCTGGTCTCCTGGTAATCCTGGTATAAGTATCACGCGCGCTTAATATAAATAAATAAATATCTTGGGACATCTTACACAAATCAACTTAGTCCCACGGTAAGCTCAATTAAGGCTTGTGATGTGGGTACTATCTAAACTTTGTATACACATGACCGAATTGAAGAATGACGGCTTGTTCGCCCGCGAGGTGCTGTCGCGTCACTCTTGTGCTAAGGCGTACCGTACACGCTAATATCTCGGCTAATATAAATAAAAACGTGTATGTATCAAACTAACGAGTATATGTATAAGCCTCATCTGACAGCAGAGGATTTGCTGAATGTTCAATATACCATTTGGAGTTGCTAAAGCAGTAACTATGACACGTTTAAGGTGCATGCAGACCAAACGAGCATTCGCTTTTCTAACCCCCTACTCTACGAAATTCAATCGCTACACAAAACGTGATTCTGAATGCACCTTTAGATGAATTTGTTCTTCGTGTCAAAAGGTTAGAAAATGATCTAGCGTCAATATAAACCTTAAGTACAGGTATTATGTATTTTAAAGCCCCTACGTTGCTGACATAGTAGGTATGGATATGACACGTGATATGTTAATTAGTTATGCTTGGTAGAAGCGTTAATAAAAGTGGTATGGTGTGAATGTAACTTTTGATATGAAAGTTTTTTCATCAGACTACCATTAATCCTTCAGGTTCCTCCAGCTCGTAAAACAAGTATTTCTTAATAATACAGCAGCTACATTAGCATTACGACGTTCCATACTTTATCTTTATCACTTCCATAAAAATTGGGCGCATTTTTCTTAGGCAAAATCCCGCTCGGAATATCTATTCGTTCAGCTTTTTACGAAGGCATTGAACTCAGCGGCACTACCGCGAACTTCGAATTCCGAATTCGAATTTCGAGGATTTGTCTTTGTCATTCTAATGACGTCTTCGTTGGAGTGACAGAGACAAATCCTCGTTTACGAATTTCGAAGTTCACGGTAAGCCAGGATAGGACACAGATTGAGCACGAATTAGGACATAGATACTTCAATTCCTAACTAAATTATCTGGCCTGCGTAAGACGGCTTTTCGACGCCAACACAATAGCTGCCAATCAGACGCCACGTTATATCACACACATCATCAGCCTATCTCAGTCCACAGCTGGACGTAGGCCTCTTCTATTAACTATGCGTATACAAGGTGCCCACGAGGAAAGGGAAAAATTCTAACAGCATATTCCTGAGACTAAAAGAAGCAAAAATTTCAAATGAGTTTTGGTCAAATCTGCAAAAAAAATTTTTTTTTTTAGTTTTCTTGATGTTTTTTATGCCTTAAGACACAAAAAAGGATTTTATTAATCAAACTATCGCCAAAGATGCACTTGAGGTTTTTTTTTTACATTTGCTAGGTAATTAAAAATTATTTTGTTAATTTGATTTCTGTCAATTAAGTGTGACAAGACTAAGACAACACGGTGACTAAATCGTTTCCTAAAATGCGTTTATCATAGTGTAACGGTCTAAAACGGTTTTAAGAAAAAATTTAATTTTCTCTTAAAATAGACTGAATCCAGAAAACTTCATATCACATTTTTAACTTCTAAGTTGAATTTTTTCCCTTTCCTCGCGGGCACCCTGTAGACGCATTAGGAGGTAAGCCAATAATCGCCATGCTAGGCAAGCGGATTGGCGATCGCAGTAATGTGTCCTCTATGATGACGCTGCTGCTCATCATCAATCTTTTATCAAAGAATAGTCATTGACACTTCAATCCCTTAGTCGACTTATGATACGACACCCGCAGGAGGAGATGGGCATTTTATAAAAGGGTGATTCTTAAAAAAAGTTCAGCAAAAGAAAAAAAAAAAATTTTTTCTATACTGTTTTCCGCAATGTAAATCGAAAGTATATACCAAAAGCATATTTTTGATGAATGTGGACAAGCTTAATACCATTGTAAAAGGCAAAAAAAATTGCATGTAAACATGGTTGTGACAATGTATGACACGGACGTGACATTTTTGCAATAAATGTTAAAATTGATGTTATTAAATTCGTAATATCATAATTTATTATGATTAAGCAATAAAATATACCAAAATCATATTCTTGATGAATCTGGATAAGCATAATACCATTGGAAAAGGCAAAAAAACATATAAACACGGTTGTGACAATGTATGACACGGACGTGACTTTTTGCAATAAATGTTAAAATTTATGTTATGAAATTCGTAATATCATAATTTATTATGATTAAGCAATAAAATAAAGCAACGAAATGGTTTCATTAACATTATTTATTTGTGTTTTTCTTCAAAACAGTAAATAGTTATATCGATATCCATTTTACAAGGGTCGTCTGAAAAGTTTCTGGCCTGACAATGGAGAATAACTTAAAAAAAAACCTCCTTGGTACTACAACCTTACTTTTTTCTGATGTTAAATGTCAAAATTGGCGCCATTTTATCGGTAAGTTTTTCTATAATTGCTGATTTCCTGAAACAATACCTACAACATTTCTAATATGCCAGATACAAATCTTGGCTCGGTGGACAGAGATTTTCAAGAAGGAAGGGGTAATTTTGAATGGGCCTATTTTGAAGAGCAAGACGGCAACTACTACTTGGCCTTGTTAAAATCATGGGAGCATCGTAGGGACATTGTATAGCCTTACAAAAGTTACAAGGAGACTATGTTGAAAAGTAAATAAAAATATAACACAAAACGACTTGTCAGGCCAGAAACTTTTCAAATCCATGGGAAAATGGACAAAATAAAAATGCTCAATAAATAGTGTATATTAAATATTCTAAATCATCTATAATAACAGTATAAATCCGTAGATTATCTAAATGAAACGAAAATGTCACGACCACGTGTTATATATGTCACAACCACGTACTCAATAAGTCCATGGCCGTGACGTTTTTTTCATATCGTGGTTGTGACAATTTGAGACGTGTTCGATATAACCCAAAAGCTAGCCATGATCTCACAAATTTTAATTAATTATCACGAACTACACTGTGTGAGGTACATGTTATGTTTCAAACAATAGCGTCACATTGTTACTTACGTTTAAAAGCCAAACACGGCGTTGACGTGTTAAGGTTGTCCCTTTTTATAAATAAATACGGAGAAATTTTTCTTGAGACACACACAACGTTCAGTTATTTGCAAATTCGACAACAACACAATGTTGCTGTTCTAAAAAAACATAAAAATGGTTGCCAATATCAAAGACACTTTTTTACAGAGATCCATATTTTTATAGTAACGTACACGGTCGTGACACAAAAACTACTCACACTTTTTATTCTGACGTAAATCATAAATAGTAATGGTTATTAAGATTTCTATAGTATTATCTTATAAATCAAACATTAACCTTGCATAAATGCTGTAATATTTTTGCGTGAAAATTTGACAATTCACCAGAAAAAAATATTATATTTTCGATTTCGGCAATCTCACACAACACGGTCCGTGACATTTTGGGGTTAGTAATTTTTTTTTATAGCTGGCTAATAACTTTATGGCAAAAATGATGCTATGACATGATATTAGTGGTAATTTACTACGTGAATTAATATACACTTTATATATTTTCCCACAAAATATAGTCGATTCTTACATATCACAGAAAAAAATGTAAGAATAAGAATCACCCAAAAACACATAGGGGAAGTCCGGGCATAGTGGACACCTTTACCTTTGAATGCACATAACAAAAATGTTTTACATGAAAGAAATGAAAAAAGTGCTTATAATCATTCTTTAATCTTTAACATACAAAAACAAAATAACATTAACCTCCAATGTATGTCATATTTTAAAATATTCTACAAAATGTCAAATAAGTTTTTTTATTCGCTTTAACTGACAATGTACTCGCCTTTAAATATCGATCTTTTAATGTTAAAAACACATTGTGATTCGTCGCCAGCGTCGCGTGCTGCCGATGCATGCCACTTATTGAGAGAAGGATCCCAAACATAGTATAACCGCGTGGTACAACATGGACTATTAGATCGGGAGGGCAAGGCCGAATTCACTTTGCCTGGGGTGTTCGCTTTACCCGGGTTTCCCCTACACCAATTTTAAATTTCTTTTTAGCCCCAGGGGTAACTAGTAGAGAATGCCATATGTCGTTAAGTTCGCCTTTTGTTTTTTTTATTTGTGCAATCAAGTTTAAATAAATAACAAAAAATCCTCGAAGTAAAAAGAGAGAAGACTTGCAAATTTTTACCTTATTGGAGCGAATGAACTTTTATACCGACATTTTTCACGTCAATGGCTTTCCCAAAATATCTCTGAAGTTGTCAAGTACACGCTTCCAATATATATTTGTCTGATCCGAGGGCAAATTGCTTGTCTAAAGTAACATGTAATATAAAAAAACCGGCCAAGTGCGAGTCGATCTAGCGCAAGAGGGTTTGCCGTACCATTATCATTTATCAATTTATGGAAAAAACACGTTTGTTTTATGAGAGCCTTAAGTAGTTTTCTTATAGAAGTAACAGAAATACAGCATCTGTGAAAAACTGTCTGTCACGTCACGGTTCACGAGATACAGCCTCGTGACAGACGGACAGACAGACAGCGGAGCCTTAATTAACCTATAACGTTTCAGTAAATATACCTATATTAATTGACACTAGAACATTTTGTAACCCTTTGACACTAAGAACAAATTCACCTTAAACGTGTCATAGTTACTGCTTTAGCAATTCCAAATGGTATACTGAACATTCAGCAAATGCCCTGCTGCCAGATGAAGATGAGGGTTACATATACTCGTTAGTTTGATACATAGTTACATACACGTTTTTATTTATATTAGCCGAGATATTAGCGTGTACGCCTTAGCATAAGAGTGACGCGACAGTATCTCGCGGGCGAACATCTCGTCATTCTTCAATTCGGTCATGTGTATACAAAGTTTACATATAGTAATAGTTAACCTAATAGGATCCCGTTTTAGCTTTGGGTCAAAGGCAACATAAGGTGTACATATATAAAAACGCTAAAAAAATATGTCCCAGTGCACTTGAATTTGTGTAATTAGAGGACGTCGTAATATTTATCTATGGTATGGTATCTAGTAACTTTTACTTTTCACCAACATACGAGTCGGTTAACTTCAAACTCAGATAAATCCACTCTAACCACTTGAGAGATTATTGGAAAAAAGTGATAATTCGGCGATTTTAAAGGCAGATTATTGTTATTATGGCTAAGCCAATAAAAATCGATCCTGTTCGATAAATTCACCTTAAAACCATCTA
>JALPQI010021309.1:0-15025 GCA_025490895.1 Thaumatotibia leucotreta
TTCTTTTTAGAGCGGTGCGGTGTCTTTTGAACGACAATACTACGTAACAATTGTATTTTACAATGTCATGTTAAAAAAAAGTTACCGTACAGGATCAAATGATTTTACAGCTCTAAAAATCAAGGATACTATGAAATGAAGATGATTATTGATAAACATTCAAATGAACTACCTATAATTTTTTGAAGGCATTATTTTTAATAGTACTTTTGAGTGTTAGATAATGTTTTGTGAGTGTTAGATAATGTTTTGGAACCGAGGCCGTTCTTTTTCAAATCACCCCCTGGACTACGGAAAGAGAATAGATTGCAACCCACGGTTTTTTCCCCTTGTCGCATGATTTTTGTACGGCGTTGCGGAATAATGGATTAGAAGCAGTATTGAAATAGTATGACACAGATGCCGTACAAAATCAAATGGCCAAATTTACCCTGGTGATTGTCGGAAAATAAATAAAAAAATCCGACTTTTTGGCGCACAATTTTTTTACGGCACTGTGCGTTTTCTTATTATTTTTCATGGATCTATCGGTGGTAAGAATGCCGTACAAAAATATGTGACCAAAATGTACTCACTCTACCTGTACTTTTAAATTCTCACCTGCACTCAGTTGGACAGCTTACAAGTGACGGCATAGTGCTGAATCTTATTATTTTATGCTTTTTTATCGTTCTAGATAGGTCACCTGGTGGTTCAAATGACCCATAATTTTTTCAGCATGGGCCGCTAGTCTACAAGCATTTCGGGCCTATTCTTCTTTAGAACGGGTGCCTTGGCATTAGCAGGGGCCGCTGGAGGGCGCCATGGTAATATACTCGCGATCTCGTGCTACCTTCGTAAACAGTAAAGTGAGAAAAACACCGGAGTGGGGCTTAGTAGGTAGGGCAGCTTCTCCTCCTCTTATTAGTCTACTGAGTCCCATATACCCCCCAAAAAAGCCTTCCCGCGGCCGTAGGAACGATGCATAAAGGCATTCCCTTCCCCATTTGGTAACCAAATCAAACAGCATGTTAAAATCAAGCGTGATCACGATTAAGCGAGGATGTTGATTACAAAAGCTAAAAATTTTAACAAAACTCTTGATCCACGCTAGTGCGCAATGCGATTCTCGATGTATTGGATAAAGCTATACAACCTTTCAAATTCTATTTGGACGCCATTAATTCCCGTTCGGTAAATACTGTATTGGGGTAGACGTTAATTAAAGCAGCTTTCCCCGTAATTAAGTAATGACTTCATTAATTATTTTAAATAAGTTACCAGTGTCAGTCACAGCGCCAAAAGCTGCTAGTATTCTGATTTTATTATTATGTGCTTTATCAACGTATAGCAATATTCAGTCACGGATGAAAATGTTCGGTAATCTAAATGATTAATTATCTTACATTCGAATCATAATAAATTAAATTATAGAAAGAGAAAATGAAAGATTAAATATAATCATGATTAAAGATGAATAATATTTATCCACCTTTCAATAGGTGTATCTGGAGGTTTAAAGGGGAGGTCTACGTTCAGCAGAGGACGTTTTGTGGCTGAAATGATGATGAAGATGATGAATATCACCTGAAACCTTCTACCATGAATGTCTTGGCAAGCCTCACTTGTACAATTTCGGGTAACGCCGCTAACACGAGGTTAAGCGACTAGTACGTTGTGTGAAAAATATATACACTTAAACAGTTAGACACAGTGTTACTAGACGAGCCCGAGGTTATGGGGCCCAAGGGGGTCTAAGACTAATAAAACCCTAAACCTTTCTGCAAGTATTCTCGTGCTATAAAGCTCGACTTTAAAGCTATAAGATAAGCTTTAAAAGCTATATAACTTTATTAAACTATAAAGGTAAAAACTAATATTATTAACTATAAATTAAACTATAAAGTTATAAAGTTTTGTATTGTATTATCTATAATAATTATTTTAGATATCCATGAAAATATCTCATTAAAAATCCCTACTCTACGTTTTTGGACTCAAGTTGTATCACAGTAGGTACTTAAATATTCAAACATAAATCTTTAAATCCGTTTATCGTAATCTATTAGGTACAGTTGACATCAAACATATAATTACGGTTTAGGTGCCAAATAGTACATTGTGCATCTTGGGAGGTAAGAACGGTATTACTAACGAGAGTGTTAGGCGGAGGGTTTTTAATGACTCAAGTTAGTATTCCGTTTATCGACCGCGATGCATACAATGTTTTTCATCACACTTGCGATAAAAAAAAATAGTTTTAAGACAAAACTTTATTAAATAACGTACTAACATTTCTATTACTCCCTAGGGAATTTCTGTTTTCAATTACTCCCGCGATGCATGCAAGGAATGGTGCGCTTACAAAGCAAGTGTGATGAAAAATATATTTACACGACCTTCACCTACGTCAAGGCGACTGACCCGACTGTACATAGATATTTAAATATTTTAAGAGACAATGAAACTAGGGGTCGTCAACATTTTATACTTGGGTAAACTTTCAGAATCGCCTAGAATTTCGAGTACACTAACCCCTGTTATTATTCCCAACTTTACTCAAATCTATTGTAAATTATATTTCGTTGCTACCCTTAAACAAACTTCAAAACCCTCGCAATTCCATTCAGCAGCCATATTTAAGTATAATCCTTAATCTGAAAGGATTACATTTCAGAGTAAAAAGCACCATGGCTGTAATTTTCCACTGCAAATATTTCCATCGAATTTATATAAAATTCAGAAAGGCAGCCTCTTCAACGACTGTTGAAATTTTAAACCACACCGTTTAGCCTTTTGCTGTTAAGAAGTCACGAGTTATTATCAGCTGGGCTAGCAAAGATGTCATTTCGTTATCGTATACAATAAGCGATAAGTCACGTGAGCACAATAATGTACGGTCACGTGCCTTTTAAATAAATAATAAATACCTTGGGCCATCTTACACAAATCGACCCAGTCCCACGGTAAGCCCAATTAAGGCTTGTGATGTGGATACCAAGCGACGATATAATTATACATATAATAGATAGATACATACAGATACTTAAATACATAGACAGCCACGACCAAGGAACAAATATTTTTGATAAATAAATACACAAATGATGCCCACGCCGAGATTTGAACCCGTAACCTCCTGCTTCGTAGGCAGGATCACTACGGAAGCTGACAAAAATGTGCTATAATTAAAGTTACTGTTTAGTTTTCCTGTAATCACTGAAACTATCTCATCCACCAACATTTAATGGCGTTATGTTATAGATTAAGCAAGTCGTAACAGCCACAGACAAATGAATATAGTCCACACTCGACCCGCGGCTCATCGCGCCATTAACGGCCTAGGCCGGCAATAAATGCGCGTCGGAGTAACAGCGCCAATAACACTGCCATAAAGTTCCGCCGTTTTGAGAGCAAAAGAAATGCTACTCCGGGTCAAGATACAATGGAGTTTGAAACAAAATATAGTTGAAAACGGTTTATTTTTTTTTAGAGATGCTCACTATTGTATGGTAAAATATTGGTAATGACTCTGTTTCTTCATAATGTCACCTGTTTTAAATTACCGCAGTGTCTCAAGTCGAAAGTCTTCGACCAGTGTGTGTTGCCAGTGATTACTTACGGATCTGAAACGTGGTCGTTCACTATGGGACTCATTAGGAGGCTCAGAGTCACTCAACGAGCGATGGAGAGGGCAATGCTCGGGGTTTCTCTGCGAGATCGCATCAGGAATGACGAGATCCGCAGAAGAACGAAAGTGACTGACATAGCCCGAAGAATCGCCAGGTTGAAGTGGCAGTGGGCTGGCCATATTGCCCGGAGGACCGATGACCGGTGGGGTCGGCGTGTTCTCGAGTGGCGACCACGCACTGGACGACGCAGCGTGGGAAGGCCCCCCACAAGATGGAGCGACGACCTGGTAAAGGTTGCGGGTGTCCAATGGATGCGGACAGCTCACGACCGATCTTTGTGGAACTCTCTGGGGGAGGCCTATGTCCAGCAGTGGACGTCAATTGGCTGATGATGATGATTAGAAGAATTAGGTGCAAAGCCCAGTCTTATCACCTATTAATAAATTTGAATTTAAATTTAAACAATACTAAATATAATAAATGTATAAATATGTCTACATATGTTTTACTAAATTTAATATGGTTAATATATTTATTTTCAAAACTACAATTTATGTATATAGATTAAATTTAACTAATCTACTTAACCTAACCTATATCTAAGATTGGCCCTTGTGGCATTGTACCGAGGATGCTGGCGGCATTTCCTCGCTGTATCGCAATACTGATGCGTTGTGCGAGGAAGTCGCCAGCTCTTCGGTCTTTAGTTACATCAACCAGACGTTTTGCGATCTCAGCAAACAATTTGCGTGCGCTGGGGCCCCAAGAACCTAAAGTTTCTACGCCAAACGGTACAAAATCGTACTCTTTGCCGAGGCCCTTATATTTATTACGTTTTAAAAATTCGGCATTTTCAGCCGCAGCGGCTGCCTTAAACGTAGTTCGTTGAAGATGGGACGGTGCCAGGGTATCTACGCAAGTAGCATCCCATACCAACATCCGTCCCAAGCTCCAAGGAACCAAAGACACACCATCAGGTCTCTTACCATCATCCCTAATAATACCAGTAGGCTCAAGAAGAGCAGGTACGTTGATCGTGGCAAGAGACCTGCGGATTATGTCGTTAAGCGTCGCATGTCTGGAAATACGGCCTGCGCTTTTTTGACAACTTAGTCCGTGGTGTCCCAGTCGGTCCACGTCTGTGCCACAACAGCATAAGTGAGGGGTACATACCGCGGCCCCGAGTCTCAGGCCGGTTGCGAGCCTAAGAGAGGCCGGATCCAGGAAAGTACCAGTACTAGCCGAAGGATGGGCATGCAGCCAGTAACCAGCTTCCCGGGTTCCGACCGCCAAAAGTCTCGCACGATCCGGACCTGCAGAGCTGTTTAGAAGAGAATTGTATGTTAGATCACAATACACATTGTCCCAGCTCCTTTGCGATTTTAGATTGTCAGGAAAATTTTTAGAAGGGCAAGCAATTTTGAATGCATTTTTGGCGTCCTCCAAACCCGCAGTCTCACAGTTAATAGGCAGAGCCCTTAGGATCTTTCCTGTGAGATCAGACGTGCTGTGGACGGATGCCAAAAATGCAGGAGAAGCCACACATGAAATTTTTCGTATCCCTAAACCCCTATACCGAATAGGGAGGGATGCTTGGGACCAGGAACGCTCCGTTAGCTGAATATTTAGAATTTTTTCTATGGTAATTTTGATTAAGTCGTCTAAAGGTGTTAATAAATTAATATTTTTCCAGAACGGACAGCAACGGAGCACGTATGTTAATTTAGGGACAAAAAGACAAAACTTAAGAATCGCAAGAGCATAATGAGGGCTAATTTCGAGTAGACGATTTGCGTGATTTTGGAATTTAGAAATCGAGTTAGAAATATAATCGGGAAAAGATTCTTCAAAAATAGGAGAACCCAGGAGGCAAAGTGAATATTTGTCTACTATTTTTATACCAGAAGTCAGACAATCAAATTTGGATTTTAAAACAGTCAAACTATAGGAAGTCTTTTGAATAAAGAGTTCGCATTTACTATAATTTAGTTCTAAACCAATTGTTTCGTTCCTAACGTCTATAACATTCAATATTGTCTTCATCCCGATGCAATGCCAAAACGTAACTCAATCGGTGCAATATGAAAATCCCGCCAATGGAATCGCCCGAGTTTGCTCGGCGCGCATGCGCCGGACAAGACCCTAGCCCGACAGCGCCACTCGCGGAAGTAGTGAAGCTTGGGAACGGGACGCGCGCACACACCGTTAACACCGTTTAGATCGATCGAGTGAAAAAATCCCTGTCTTATTGGATTTCCTTGGAGTTTGGCAGTACAGGTGAGTCCAGTGCATGATATTCTATTTGGTGGTTTATTTCTATTGTACCGTTTGTTACCGGCGAGTATATATTTATGCTCGATCCAGATTGTCGCGAATTGGCATTGCATCTAGATATTAAAACCGCGTCAATTTGCAACATCTTTTTGGTGCCGAAATCACGGGAATTTTATCGTCATCGTCATACCACAGAATAATTAATAGTAATATACACAGTCGGCTCACCAACTACCAATTTTACTTCGTGATTTTAACTACCATTGTCGTTATACTCGTTTAGTATCTTTCCTTACCGTGTAAACGAATACCAACGTCAATATATCGCGTAATTACGAAGCTAAAATCGATCTTTATTCCACTTTGTTCCGTTACCCACCGCTCACCGAATTTAAAAATTGCACAATACTTTCGCTTATTCTGAATCTTGTATTAACATACCTAACAGTTTTACACCAATTGTCAATTTCATCCAACGTTTTAGTATTCAAATCATAGAGATTTCATATCAATCGTTTCAATTTATAAAACTATAACCTACAATATTCGACGAGTAGGCAATTCGTGGAATCACATCGCCAGTATAACTAGACCCCCGCCTTACGAGAGTTAGCACGCGCCTCTAACGCTGGTTTTTCTATTGTATTCTAGTTACCTACCGTACCACCGTACTTCGTATTAATAAACTTATTCACTTCGATCGCTCAGTCGTGATTTAAAATTGTCATTTAACTTTGAAATTGGAACTTTAACTTAACGTATTGTCGTCTTAAAAGGGAATAATTAAGTCTATTTGATTTATTAATTTTGTAAACGGAGATTTCATGCATTAACGTTAGTTTGCCATTAATAGGTTATTTAAAAAATAAATCCCGAAAAGATTTTAAAAGGTTTTAATATCGATGTCGAAAATCACGTTATACGTTCTGTGTGTTTTTAGGTTTGTTCAAATTAAAGTTTAATTGATCGTACTCGAAGTGACGAATTTTAATAGTTGTCGCGTTATACGAACATCGAAGTCGGCTGGGTCCATATTGGCACTTATACAATTTTTTCTTCGAATATTTTTACTTATACCGTTTTTTACTCATAATCATCATTACTCCGAAAATTTTTTCTCATACTTTTTTTCTTACTAAAAATTATACTTCTACCTACAATGTTCATAACGATTTTTATTTCGAAATTTTATCCTCCTAAAGTCGTCAAGTAGATTAATCTATACTCATAAAGTTATTTGAAATAAATTGTTTATTTATAAACATTTTCCCATTAGGTTCACTCTGTTGTGGTATAATTCTTTTATGAATAACATAAACTATGTAGTCATAAGGGATCATCCATTAATTACGTCACACCTCAAGGGGGAGGGAGGGGGTCCACAAATTGTGACATATCGTGACAGGGGAGAGGGAGGAGTCCCATGTTTGTGACCTCACAATCCTCACATGCATGAATTCATGAACATGAAAGAGTGGATCCAAAATCCTTGGACGGAGGAAGAATAAGTTTTTAGTATTTTTTTTATTACTGTTAATTTTCTCTTCCTGAATTTTATAAATCATTTTAAGGAATCCTAATAAAAAGCTAGTTTCAAAGTGATGTTGTAATTTTTACCTTCCTAAACTAAAGATCTATGTAAATGTGACGTCACACTAAGGGGGGAGGGTGTAGTTAATTGTGACGAAGTGTGACAAGGGGGAGGGAGGGGTCAAAAAATCATGAAATTGGTGTGACGTAATTAATGGATGATCCCTAATGGGCTTTGTGCAGAAACTGTGACATACTCAACTTTAGCATATTTCTTTGTGGCAGATTTCGAGTTGTTCGAATATTATTCGAGCATAATTTCGATGCTCCTATTTATGATGAGGCATAATCTGGATGTGCATAAAAAGTATCGGCATAGTTTGTTTTAGCATAACAGAGAAGGAATAATTACAACCTCTCAATATAATCGAGGTAGTAGTAATATTCTATACGTTACTTACTGTCTTACTGAGCTGAGTACTTTCTAGGTTGCTAAAAAAAAAAATAACCTCGAAGACTAAGGCGGGAGCAAAGCTCCCGCCTTAGTCTTCTAACCTAACCTATCCGAGTCGGATCTGCCCGGAAGGTTTTGTTCGCTCGCTTCGCTCGCTCACTGCAGAAATTTTCACCCTCGCATCAAATTCTGCCTGACGAAAAAGGCAAGTTTCGAACATGTGGCTACATGCCCAAAAAAAATGCAAATCGAATTTCTGTCTTATAACACTCGGCGTAATTAATGATATG
This sequence comes from Thaumatotibia leucotreta, assembly GCA_025490895.1. Lineage (NCBI taxonomy): Eukaryota > Metazoa > Arthropoda > Insecta > Lepidoptera > Tortricidae > Thaumatotibia > Thaumatotibia leucotreta. The sequence goes on from JALPQI010021309.1 coordinate 8,160, forward strand.
CCAAGATAGTTTCGGACAAAATAATATTCGAAATATTGTTATTTAAGCCAAGTGATGTTTCTGTCTCATTAAGTTGATGCCAAAATAGATTATACCAAGTCTGTTATGTCCTAAGCGTTTCGGACAAAAAAAGTTTAGAGGGAACCCGTTTAGTACAGTACCTACTCTGCCACAACCTGATTTGTGCAGATAGCTAGTTTACAGTAATAGTACGATTTATATTTAATTAAACAAAAATAATTCATACATAAGACCAGTACAGATAAAAATAAATACCTATAACATTAGAATATATAGCATAAATTAAGTATAGTGAAAAATTATATAAACATAAAAGTTAGTACTAAAAATATGTATGAAAAACAATATTATGAACATAAATAATTCTATGTGATGATGATTATGAACAAAGATTATTCTAAATACCGATCATTATGAAGTTAAATTGTATAAGAAAAATTTTCGGAGTTCCAATAATCTTAGTTGCAATTTTATAAATACTTTGGCGCACCCAAGTCGGCTTGTTGCCGTAGGTATTATCTCAGATAACATTTTTAACTACGTTCATCGTTGTCTTCTTGTTTAGTATTTACGTATATGTGACCATTGTTTTAATTACGTAATAATAATGTCGTATCTAACGAGGCGTAAATCTAAACCGAATGTAGGTAAGAAATGTACTGAGGAAACTTATTCGGTCAACAACTTGCCCAGTTTGCGACGTAAACGAACTATCGCTTTAAACCGTATAACCAAGGCTTTGGAAATAGGAACCTTGGCCAATACCGATACCTCACAGGTCGATTTATTTCTCTCATATTGCCAGGAAATAAAAAATATCGCTGACAGTTTTCATGAATCTCATTTGATCATTTCGGATCTCTTAGGGGATGATGTTGACAATACTGAGAACGAGATTCAGGAACGGTTCGATGAAGCGTATTTCAAGGTCGTGTCGATACAGCGTAAATTACAACCGGGTTCGTCTCATCAACCCGATTCTTCGAGACGGAATTCAGTAACGGGTTCGCACAGTAGTAACATGCGTCTTCCGAAAATCACGCTACCTACTTTTTCGGGTGCCATTAAGGAATGGCCCGAGTTTATCGCGACTTTTAATGCGCTTATTCACGAATCTACCGTGTTGAGTAATATCGAGAAATTTCACTATCTAGTGTCCGTTCTACGTGCTGACGCCTTATCGTTAATAAGAACGTTCCCGGTCTCAAGTGAGCATTATTTAAGTGCATATGACGCTCTTAAGTCCCGCTATGAGGACAAACGCGAATTAGCTTTTACGTGCTGGCGTGACATTTTAGATGTCAGTTTCAAAACAAATAATGCTCAAGACTTTCGACACGCGCTCGACACGATTGACGAAAACTTGACTATTTTAAAACAATTAAAGTTGCCAGTCGAACATTGGGACTTCATCCTATGTTATAACATCCTTGCAAAGTTAGATACAAAGCTGCGTCGCGAGTTTGAGGAAAAACATACCGATGTTGAGATGCCGCAATATAAGCAAATTAGGGCGTATTTACACTCGAAAAGCGAAGCGTTATTACGCGACACGCATTTTACCACCGTTACTCCTAAAAGTGCTAACACTTATAAGGAGGCGCCAGCAACTTTGCAAAAAACGAAGAAGCATAATGTCACACACACACTTCTCGTTCCTACCGTTAACTCCGTTGCGAAAAGTAACAAACAAGAGGTCAACCCCCCCAAAGCGTCAGCAACACCTAAAATTATTCGAAAGTGTTCTTTTTGTGGTGACGAACATCACATATCGGCCTGTAAGGCATTTCTAGAAAAATCCATTGACGAGCGCATGGCTGTCACTTCTGAAAAGAGGTGGTGCTACAACTGTCTCAATGCGTCTCATTCGGTTCGTCAATGCACATCGATATTTTCATGTCAGAAATGCAAACGTAAACACCATACACTGCTGCACCGTGACCAAGTGGCTAACAACCCTGAGCCTTCAGGTGAACAATCAAGTTCAGTGGTCTTATTGACTAAAGAATCGTTACCTCCACCGAGTTCACCCTCGAATACGACCGTGTTGTTGGCAACCGCACTCGTCCAGATTCGTGACGCATCTGGCGAGTTTCAAACATTCCGGGCATTATTTGACACTGGAAGTCAAAATAATTTATTAACAACTCGCGCGGCTAAACGGCTGAACTTGCAGCCTACACCGACTAGTGATGGGCCATGTGTACTGGGCGGCGCTCCTGCATCGGTGACGGGTAAGGTCACGTGTGATGTTGGTTCTAATCAGACAGTGCACTTCCGCCTGGAAATGTTTGTTTCACCGAAACTGTGCGGAGAGCAACCTATCGCAAAACATAACACGACTGGAGGGGATGAGTTCAAGACTTTACCGTTAGCTGATCCTGGTTTTGACATTCCTGGTCCAATCGATGTCTTGTTTGCTGCCGACATCTTTGTAGAGTCACTTCTTGATCAACGTTTGAAACGCTGCACGAATAAACCGCGAGCCATGAACTCTATCTTCGGGTGGCTTATCCTCGGGAAGTTTCGCCTGGCATCGTCGTGTCTGCTCAGCGTCCCGTCGTCTCCAAGTGTTGATGATAGCTTAAACCATATGGTTCAACGTTTCTGGGAAATCGATACCGTTCCCTAATCTTCCCGATTGACCCCAGAAGAACAATTGTGTGAAAATAGTTTCACAAACGAACATTACCGTGACGAGACTGGTCGATATTTCGTGTGCCTTCCTTTCAAGGACAACGCTGAGCCAGTGTTCCAGGGCTCTCGAGAGATAGCACTGCGACGCTTCCACGCTATCGAAAAGCGCCTGTCTCGTGATCCAGACTTGAAACAACAATATGTTGATTTCATGACCGATTACATCGAAAGTGGTCACATGTCCTTGGTGCCTGCAAAAACCATGGGCCAGGGCAAGTATTATATACCACATCATTGTATTTTGAGGCCGGAAAGCGCAACTACGAAGCTTCGTGTCGTCTTTGACGCGTCAGCTAAAGACGCGAATTCCAAATCGCTTAACGATACGCTTTTAATAGGCCCGAAATTACAATCCAACATCGTGGAGATTCTTCTTCACTATCGTGAGCACGAAGTGGTCTTCATGGCCGACGTGCGCCAAATGTACCGTCAAATTAACGTAGCTCCCCATCACCGCGATTACCAGCGTATTCTCTGGCGAGGTCACCCAGATGAGCCTATTCAGGAATACGTACTAAATACCGTAACGTACGGGGTCTCCTCGGCTCCGTTTCTCGCTTGCAGATCCGTCCAGCAATTGGCTATCGACGAGGGTTCAAATTACCCCAAAGCCAAGACCGTTTTAACTTCTGATGTCTACATCGATGATGTCGTTACCGGAAGTTCCTCGCTGGAGGATGCTCGCGATATTAAATCGCAGGTTATCGCTCTCTTCAGTCTCGGCTCATTTGAGCTGCGAAAATGGGTGAGTAATCGACCCGAACTTTTGAGTGACTTACCCTCAAACGCGTGTCTTTCGGAAGCCATCACTTTTACCGAAGCCGAAGACACGACCATCAAAGTTCTAGGCCTCAAGTGGGAGCCTGCTTCAGATTCGTTCGTTTTTAACGTCCAACCTTCAAATCAACCGTGTACCAAACGAACGATTCTAAGTGAGGTCGCTAGAATCTTTGACCCTTTGGGTTTCTTGTCTCCTTTGACAATCCATGCCAAAGCCTTGATCCAGAAACTATGGATTCTCGGTTCTTCGTGGGATGAAACTCCTCCACCGGAATTAGTGTCCCAATGGAGCAACTTCTCCCAGCAGCTCCCTCTAATTAGGGATCTGAAGATTCCACGCAAATTTGTCATCGAAAGTGCTCAGTCGTATCAGCTTCATGGATTTTGTGATAGCTCCGAATTAGCGTATGGTGCCGTGATCTACTTACGCGTAACCGAAGCGGACGGCTCAGTCCGCGTCTTTCTCGTCTGCGCGAAGGCACGAGTCGCTCCCTTGAAGAAACAATCCTTACCCCGCCTGGAGTTATGCGCAGCGGTCCTGTTAGCTGACCATATCAAATTTGTGAAGGATACTTTACGCATTCCTTCGCCCGAAACTTTCCTTTGGTGCGATTCAACCGTTACATTGGCTTGGTTGCGTGCCCCGTCGTCTCGCTGGGTCACTTTTGTCGCTAACCGTGTAAGCCATGTTCAGGACATCGTTCCTACCGCCTGCTGGCGACATGTTCCTTCGGGAACGAATCCGGCAGATATATGTTCTCGTGGCCAACTACCACAGGAATTGCTCAACAATCAGCTATGGTGGGCGGGCCCAGAGTGGTTGTCCCAAGCGCCCTCTGAGTGGCCAAGAGATATTTCAACAAATCGCCACAACGATGACGTGGTGTTGTCCGAACAGCGTAGAGTAACCTTAGTTACACACCAAACCGAAGCGACCAAACAATCGACTATGATTGATCGCTTGTTCGAGAGGCATTCGTCGTTAGATAAGATTTGTCGCGTCTTAGCCTATATTCACAGGTTTTGTGACCACACGCGTTCTACTGTTCCACGATCGGACAGCGTTTTTGTCTCGGACATAGAGCGGCATCGCGCGTTACTAACGATCGTCAAGCATTTTCAAAACCGGCACTTTTCCGATGTCATAACGAAGCTCAAGTTGCGAAAACAGCTACCACGCAGTCTTCGTAAACTCAACCCATTCTTGGACGACCAGGGTATACTCAGGGTGGGCGGACGTCTCGCTCGCTCAGGGCTCGAATTCGAACACAAGCATCCCGCACTACTGCCCAGAAAATGTGTGCTTACCACCGCAGTAATTGAGTCAGCTCATCGTATCAATCTTCATCCCGGTCTTAACACGACTCATTACTTGATCTTACAACAATTTTGGATACTTGCGGCAAGGCAAGCTATACGACACCAACTTTCAAAGTGCATCCGATGCTACCGCTTGCATCCACAGCCTCTGCAACCGTTCATGAGCGATCTTCCCGCCTTTCGCGTAAATCAGGCTAAACCGTTCTCAGAGGTAGGCGTTGATTTCGGTGGTCCTTTCCGAATCAAACTGGGATCACATCGTGGTGCTAAAATCGATAAAGCTTACTTATGCTTGTTCGTATGCCTCAGTACAAAAGCCGTTCATCTGGAAGTAGTGTCAACCTTATCTACTGACGGTTTCATAGCAGCGTTGCGCCGTTTTGTTGCCCGTCGCGGTCGTTGTAACGTCATTCGTTCGGATTGTGGTACGAACTTCGTCGGCGCGAGTTCACAACTGGCGTCATGTATCGAACAAGCATCGCACGCAGAACGAATCGTGTTTAAACGTAATCCCCCTTCCGCTCCACACTTTGGAGGGATTTGGGAAATCCAAATCAAAGCCGCGAAACGTCATTTATATCGCATCGTTGGTGATCAGACCTTGACGTTCGAAGAGCTCAGCACCCTCTTCACTCAGATCGAAGCTATTCTAAATTCAAGACCTTTGTGTCCATTAAGCTCCGACCCTAACGATTTAAACGTTTTAACACCCGGGCACTTCTTAACGCTTGAACCTCCTACTGCGGTTCCAGACTCAGATTATGCGGATGTTAAAATCAATCGACTCAACCGGTGGCAACTTATCCAAGCATTCCAACAACAATTTTGGAAACGCTGGAGAAACGAATATTTGCACGCGTTATCTCAGCGGCCAAAGTGGACCAAAGATTCGACTCCGCTCACCGTAAATTCAATTGTCCTTATTAAGGATGACAACCGACCTCCTCTTCATTGGCCATTAGGACGAGTTATGGTTTTGCATCCTGGGCCAGATGGAGTAGTTCGGGTGGCTACCATTAAAACAGCTAGGGATCACATAGTCAAAAGGCCCCTGGTCAAACTGTGTCCTCTTCCATCCGAATAAACATACACGTTAACGTTTCTTTAGTTTTAAGCTTAGTATCGTAAATTTAGTTTTTATCGTTTTGTTAATATTTTCTCAACCGTTCTTATTTCGGGAAAATCCCATTGGTATTTTGGTGGGCGGGATGTTTCGTTCCTAACGTCTATAACATTCAATATTGTCTTCATCCCGATGCAATGCCAAAACGTAACTCAATCGGTGCAATATCAAAATCCCGCCAATGGAATCGCCCGAGTTTGCTCGGCGCGCATGCGCCGGACAAGACCCTAGCCCGACAGCGCCACTCGCGGAAGTAGTGAAGCTTGGGAACGGGACGCGCGCACACACCGTTAACACCGTTTAGATCGATCGAGTGAAAAAATCCCTGTCTTATTGGATTTCCTTGGAGTTTGGCAGTACAGGTGAGTCCAGTGCATGATATTCTATTTGGTGGTTTATTTCTATTGTACCGTTTGTTACCGGCGAGTATATATTTATGCTCGATCCAGATTGTCGCGAATTGGCATTGCATCTAGATATTAAAACCGCGTCAATTTGCAACACCAATATTTTCAAAATTAGTTTTGATAAGAGACAAATCGGACAGTACGGTATCCACGTCACCTCCTAGGGTCCCATCGTCTAGATACCAGACATTAAATTTAGATTTAATTTTTTGTATTATGTGATTTATGGCTAAACTGAAAATTGCTGGCCCAAGGGGGTCACCTTGCTGACATCCCACCTCAGATGATAATTGGTGGGACTTGTATAGTAATTTAGATGGATCTGCATAGCAGAGATAAAGGTAGTTATAGAGTTCGGGAATTTGTTAGGTAATAATATATATTTTCTTCGGTTACCACGAGGATTACACATGAAATAAAACTATGAAAACGGATATTACAAAGAAATATTAATATTGATATATTAAGAAACAAATATACTTGCGGCCATTTTGTTACGCGCTTCGGTTGCAGCAAAC